>PVLC010006482.1:24951-69179 GCA_004027655.1 Graphiurus murinus
TCTCTCTCTCTCTCTCTCTCTCTCTCTCTCTCTCTCTCTCTCTCTCTCTCTCTCTCTCTCTCTGTCTCCCCCTTGATTAAATCCAGAGGGAATTTTACCTCTGAGTTATACCCCATCCTTTTTAACTTTTTTAAAAATTTTGAAATAGGGTCTTGCTAAATTTTGGAAGCTGGCTCCAGACCTCTGATCAGACCTGTGATCCTCCTATCTCAGTCTCCCAAGTACTGAGATTATAGGCATGCATCACTGTGCCGGGCTGGAATAAAGTTTCAGTTATGAACTCCAAAGAGTTAATGTTGATACAGACCCTGAAGGGGAGACAGTCTGTTGAAGTCTCCTGGAACCTTTTTCCTGCCAATGCCAGCAGCTAAGGAGAGGATCAGCCAGGTAGCAATATCCTGTTGCTGGACTGGAAAATTTTCCAGAGGGTTTTGCAAGCATGAACACCCTGGAATAAGGCTGGTCCCAGTAAAATTACCAAAATTCAGAAAAGCTGAACATAAATCTTCGATAGGGTGGGGATTCTTTAACAGTCAGATTTTTTTTTTCACTTGTAAAGAGAGAATGTTAAAGTCTAGTTTGATTTTAAAAGCTATGATGATAGTATTCCTCTTTCTAGAAGAAACTTGCCATTGGAGAACATTGCTGTTATTTAAGATTCTGGCAGCTGGATTTACTAGAAACCATGTCTGTGGTTGTATGACCTGCTTCCACAGTTGGGTGTCAGTTCTGTGTGCCACTCCCTGAAGTTGGTAGACAAGGTTTGTCTGTTCTTTCAAGACTAAGGCAAAGCCACATCAAATGCTGATACTTACAGTAAAATATATGAAAAAAGCAAGCCATAATTCATATTAGAAGATCCATTGAAAGCATTTACATTTTGAAACATTAAGACAAAGAAAGCATATCCTGGAATGTTCCACTGTTAACTTCTAGAAAACCTGTTAAATATTATTTACAACACTAATAGCAGCTACCATTTATAAGGCCTTACTCTGTACTAAGCATTTTTGCATGCATGCCTCCTTCAATCATGATGACAATCTTACGAGATAAATTAAATTGATGTAGTATCCACATATTACAGGTGAAAGTGACACAGAAAGGTTCAGAAATTTTCCTAAGTTCAGATAGATTCTGAGGTAGAATGAAAATCTAGCCATAGGCTGGTGGGTTCCAGGGCACATGTTACTGATTCCATGTAATGCTACCCAGGATCAATTAAGAAACTCAGAGTCCCAATTGAGTTATTGCTCCCCATATCTCAACTCTAAAGATTCTCAAAGTCACACATGAAGGTTGATTACAGGAATAAATAGCAGTAGAGTTACTAGGGCCAATGTCCCAAACCACCAAAGGCTTTCTGCTTTTTATTCCAAATAAACATTGAGAAAGGTCTTCACCTCTTGCAGCTCATGAGCTGGACAGATACCTAATCAACAAGCCTGTTTCACTACAGATAATTACTAACTTAAGTCAGGAACACCAAGTTCTGATTGCCTTGGTGTACTTTCTTGCTTTCAGTTAGAGAGGACAACTGAACCACTGGGGGGAGAGTTGGAAGAAAACCCATTGTGGAGACAATTCTCTATCAAACACTGAACACTCTGTTGTCAGAGCCAAGGATGAGACAGCAAGAGTGCTTCGAAGGAGAGGAAAGTAGGACGATCTGCATCTCCCAGGAGCACGGAATGGTTTACGAGACTGGATTAAGAGACAGATAGAGTTCAATTTTGTTATTTTGTTTTGTTTATTAAAGCTCCCAAACCATAGGGAATTAACTATTCTGAGAAATAACAAGATAAATTGCTTATTCCAGAGCAATTTGAAATAATGTAAATCTGATTTTACCTGATAAAATACCAATTCTTATTGCTTTTTTTCCTCTTCTTTCTTTAAAAAATGAATCAAGAAATTAATTAACAACTTACTGATTGTTGTTACACCAACTCAATTTTATATGACTTCAAGTTTTATATGACAAGATTTCACCTTTATTAGTTTAAATTGGATTCAGTGTGTAGCAGACTTCACATGTACTTAGTATAGCATCAATCAAAGGACTTCAATGTGTGTTCTAACAGTGAGTACATGTATGCTCATCTTCTGTTACTGGGAATCTTAAGAGTGTATGTACACACACACACACACACACACACACACACACACACAAATGGCATACATTCTACAGGGAACATTGAATATTGCCTTCCATAGGGGACAGAGGGTAAAATGGTTTAGGAAAAGGTAGCTAAGGTGGTCTTCTCTATAACCTGGACATGAAGAAAATGGATCCAATGGTTCGCAATGGCATGCAATGTGACTGATCTACTGACTTGTTCTCACCTATAGCAAGAACATTTCATAACTCCCAAAATTTTGTCTAAGAGGAAACTAGGAAGCAAGAAAAGATATGAAAAGGACCCTTTCAAGGGATTTGGGCAACAATTAGAGCCAGTGTTAATTTACTTAGCAAACCAAATAGCTCTCTTTTTTCTTTGATGGCTTTTGCACTTGCATTTTTACTACAACGGTCCTTAATGTTGCCTTAGGTTACACCACTTTTTGGGATTTACCATTCAGTTTGTCCTATTCTTCTTCTGTAGTCTTCTTTCTCTGAGGTGAGATGAAGATGTCAGAGTAAACATGACCTTTCTATCACAGATTTCACCTTGACTCTCTCTGGAACCACCCTATGTAGTAGATGCCAGTGTCAACTTTCACACAGGAAAAGATGCCACTTAAGATCTAGAAAAGAGATCTTGGGTTATCTCTCAGCCTGTTGCCTTACTTGGCATGCAACTATCATGTTTTAGAAAGGACCCAACAATGTACTCTTTTATATCAGGGCATGAGGCCACCTGCATTCCCAGCCAAATCAACCAAAGGAACAGCTGATATGCAATAAAGTGGCTGTCATTCCAATGGTCCACTGTTCCAAGCTCCATAAACACATGCCTGAGTCTTAAGAGAGGAGGAGATGGGTTCAACTTGAAAGAGATGTTTCACTAAAATTTCTGTAAATCATTGAGTGCCGAAGATTGCATTTTGATTCATGAAATAAAATGAAACACAAATATGAAGGAGAGGAGTTCTTCCAATTTTAAAGGGAATGAAAGCAGCTTTAGCATATTGGGGAGTACATGGAACATAGCTCTGAAGAACTATGTTCTACAGCACTGGTAGGTTATGGTTTCAAAACAGCCAAAGCTTTAGATTATTAGTCAATAGAAGAGGTTAATGATGGGTGCCTCCATTCTTCTGAGAACATGTTACTAATCCAGCATAATGTGGGGACAGTTGCAGCTTTAAGGAAAGCTGAAGGGCTCCTTGTGTAGGATGAGGTGGGAGTGGTAGAAGGAAAGAAGGTATGCTTTAAAGTCTCAGTGTACTCCCTACATTTGGGTGAAGTACATATATATGTACAACTTGCCCTAATTATCATTCTGCATAGCTTCTAGAAACCAAAGACTTGAGGGCCACTCTCTACTGCCTTATGGCAAAAGCTGTTGCACAGAGAACTCTTCGTGATTTTTGATAGTCTAGTATCTTCTAAACCAGCAGAATATTCCAACTAGCTACCACTGTCCACTCACTATACAACTTCTCTCTACCAGCTTTACCTGCTTGTACTGCCATCAATCATTAGGTCAGCACAATTCACTGAATCATAAACCATTAGAAATGGAAGATACACAAGGAATTCTCTGGTCCAGTGATCTTTAAACTGCTTTTAATATTTTTTTCAAATAAAATTTTACTCAGATCCCAAAACACAAAATAAATACAGTAGCTATGATTCAACATGGGAGGCTGGTCATAACTTATTATTGCCCTTACCTAATAAAGGAAGATAATGGTAGAATTCAAGATAAAGGTATAATTTCATAGTACTTAATAAAACAAGAGATCTAGGCATTATTGGGAGGTAGAAATGATCAAAATACAGTGTATGTATATAAAAATATGATACATTGAAACCCATTATCATGTATAATTAATATACACTAATAAAAAACCATAAAAATAAGAGAGGCATGGTGGCATACACCTGTAATTCCAGTATTTAGGAGGCTGAAACAGAAGGATTGCAGATTAGCGGTCAGCCTTAGCAATTTAGAGAGATCCTGTTTAAACATAAAAAATAAAATAGGACTTGGGATGTAGCTCAAAGGAAGAATGCCCTTGGTTTCAATTCCCAGTATCCAGGCAAAAGAAAAGAAAACCTAATCCAAAAACTGAAATAATCATCATTGGGTACTGAAATCACAGATGATAAATTTATTAACAACTTTATAATGGGGATCAGATTATTATCAATTCAGCCTACTGATCAAACAGTGTAAATGGATTGATCCGCTAACTTTATTGTGTCTTCGGATGAGATGCAACAAGGAATACATATTTTGACATCTGACATAGTCTTGCCAAGAAAAATAAAATTGGGTGGGCCCAAATTGAATCACCCTTTTAGACCTAAATATCAGCTTCCAGGAAATATGGGACAAAAACAAATAAACAGAACAACACCATGAGGAAAAAATCAGCCAAAATCCAAATGTGGGATAGTCTACATAACAAATGTCTCAGTTTATCTAAATGATCAAAGGATGTGCAATGGATTATATTATTGCCCAATTATTCATTCCATCTTTCTGTAAGGAGAATATATGTTTATGTTCACTGTCCCTTGGCTGGATGTTCTGACATGGAATAGTATACATTCCTGCCCATGGATGGTGGCTGCACCTTATGCCTTGCTTTGACCAATAGCAAATGAGAAGAGACGAGTTCCTGTCAGGACAAAGCTTTGTCAGCTATTTCATCACCAGTTTTCTTACCCTTTTATTTTGCCCACAAAAATTTCCTGACAAATAGCTTGAGTCCCAGAGTAAGAAGACACATACAGAGAGGCTGAACCACTGCCAAGCTGCCTGCATTGTGCAATATGATCCAGAAATATTTTTTGCATGTGTGATACTGGGGATTGAACCCACGTCCTCCCACATGCTAGGCAAGCATTCTCCCATTGAGCTGCATCCCCAGCCCAAAACTTTTCACCTTTCTCTGTTATAGCCATTGAGATTTGGAGTTCACTTGTTACTAAAAGTAAATTTAAGTAATAGTAATTTTTTAAGAAAAAAATCACAAAAATAACTATTATAGAATAAAATAAATGTAAGAGATATAACCATTGAAAACATTTTGTGAATCATGATTGTACTTCAATTTAAATAATTCAAACTATAATATAAAATGTCACTTCTGAGACAACTAAAATAATTTGAATAGTATTTGTACATCATGAAATTTTAAATAGTTAATTTTATTTAGTGTGAGAATGTTTATATATGTATGTATTTCCACATTAGGGATGTATATTCAGTATTCATGGGACAAATGACATGATGTCTGGATTTTCTTTTGAAAATTTCACAGAAAAAAATTGAAAGAATGTATAAAATGTTTGCAAAATATTGATAATTTTGAAAACTGAGAAATTAGCACAGAGAGGTTAATTATCCTATCATCTCTAATTTTATATATGTTTCAGAATTTTATCTAATCAATAACTTTTAAATCATAGTAAATAAATTCAAAATAAAAAATTTCAATTAAGAAAACAGTGATAGGCAGGAAAGTAGAGGAGTCATCAGCAGACAAGAAAATTCTGAAATTTCTGGAAGACATAAAGTTGCTCCTTCTCAAGTGTGTCCGTGTGTGTGTGTGTGTGTGTGTGTGTGTGTGTGTGTGTGTGTGTGTTTGTAGAGAGAGGTTTGAGGTTTGTCTTGAAGAGGGTGATGGTCTACACTGGACAGCACAAGAGCATAGCATGGCACTGATAATGAGCGTGTGAGTTAAGGTCTGCACAACAACAGTTGACTTTACCACAGCTTCCCACCCACACACCTACACAGAGTAAGCTCTGGCACACTGTTTACCTTTCAGGTGGCAAATGGTAGTCCTCTCTCCTCTTTAAACAAACAAAACAAAACATGCCTAGGAGAAAGTTAGGGAGATAATATAGGAATTTGTGCCAAAGAGTAATCAGAATTCAGCAGCTAGAGCTTTCTAGCACCGTAGTCAGTTCCTACTGGGTGCATCCAAAGGTGAAGCCTACCTGACAGTGAGCCCTGCCCATTGAGAAATAACAGAAAGGCCACCACCATTGCTTTATTATAAAATATGAATGGAGCAGCAGCATGCTAGAGATAAACACAGGAAAAATGACACCATAGAAAACAGAAATAAAAAATAAATTGAAAAGGATTTGAAATAAGATGCTGTCCATCAAAAAAGAATAGGAAAAAGGAAAAAATTCGAGGTAAAGAAATGGCTGTTGGAAGTTAACATTCAATCTTAATCCCCACTCTGGCTCTTTTAGAAGGAGGAGAAGAAGAGCAGGAAGAGGAGGGGAAAGAAAAGACAATAACAGAATATATTGTTCCCATCATAAATGAAAGATAAATGTGATACTTTTCACCACCCAGGAGTATTTGGGACAAATAATGAATAAAATGAAGTGGATGGAGTGTGTGTGTGTGGGGGTGGAATAGCCATTTATCTGAGAGAACCTAGGACATCAGAGCTTTGTTTAGATCTTCAGTGTTTTCAACATGCCTGGTTTAATTACCTATATTTTCAGAATATATGACATGTACACATGCAAATACAATTTGATATGATGAGCATATTCTGGAAATGCAGGCCAAAAAATCCTGAAGTCTAGTCTCTATGTGTTTTGTCAGTTCTTGGTGTATATAAGTTAAGATTAAAAAAAAAAATCTAAGTTTCCCTCACACTGAAGTAAATTCCCTGGAGAAGTTCCTGTTATTTTGGTTTTGAAAGTTTGGACTATGTGGTTTTTGGATGAAAGCTATGCTTGAATTTTTTTTTTTTTATAAAAAGGAAAGATTTACATGTTGAGAAAAACTTTACTAACTGCTTCCCACTAACTTCATTAATGCCCTGAAGTACATTATAGAATTTTTTTTTAAAAAATCAAGCTTAACTTTATTAGCTAAGTCTAAAAAATACTTCTCAAGCTACTTATAACCCATTTGGTAATTATTTGGGAGAAAATATCCAATAAGGAGCCTTGAAGTCACATGTAATTCCAGTAAACACACATGGACAGAGGTTTAGGTATAATATGAAAGATTTTTTAGGAAGCTTTTTTGAAAAATTATTTATTGTATTTTGTCTAAAGATCAGTTGATGTTTTGATTATAAGTCATATTTCAAGAGAAACTGTTCATCCGAACAGACCTTTTAGGTGAAGGAAGTTCAAGTAAGTCAAGGTGATAATACACCAAAGACATTGTTATTCAGAAAAGTCTAAGTAGATTTCAATTTGAATTTGTTTGAAACTTATTCAGGCCCTTAGGAAAAGGAAAATAAAATCATGCAAATATTAAAAATAAAAAGCTTTTATGAGTTCTAGGGAAGGGTATTATCAAAAGAAGGAAATAGGCTGATCACAGGGGATTAGAACACAGAAGATGTGGAGTCCTGGAATGTCTCCAGGCTGTACGGGACTCCACAGAGCAGGAGTGCAGAGGGTGGGAACGGCAGCACTGAACAGCATTTGCTGGGTGAGACAGTCCAAGAAGGGGCACATGCACTCACAAATTCCTTTAGCATGCTGATTTGCCAACCCACCTGTCAACTCCACCTAAGACAAAAACCCAAGTGGGATTTGGAGAGGAACCTCTAATTTACAGTGGTCAAGCTTTTCTTCCTTCTAAAGTATAACTCAGGACTGCTAAAAGGAAAGAAGCCAGATTAACCCTTTTTGTACATAAACTTCAAGTCATGGGGAGAATTAGCACTTTAATTATATCTTCAACTTATTATAGAAACAACAATTCCCTTTTCTTTGAAATCTTAAAGAGTTCTCATATTTTTTTTTCAGCACTGGGCATTGAATCCAGACCCATTCTACCTCTGAGCTGCACCCCAGCCCTTTTATTTATTTATTTACTTACTTACTTATTTTAAAACAGTGTCTCACTAAGTTGCTCAAGATATCATCAAACTTGGAATCCTCCTGTCTTGACCTTCCAAGTATTAGTATTACAGGTGTGCATCAATATGCCCAGCTAAAAAGACTTTTTAGAAACTTCAGTGTGTTCATCCTGTATATTTCCTAGTGTGATCCTTTCTATTCTTTCCATTGACAGATGGTTTGAAGACTGTGGGTTCAAAAGTTGTGTTTAAGAGAGTGGGTTCTAGAATCAGGTTCCCCAAGTACAAATGAAGGTTATTTATGCAATCTAATTCTCAATTTGCCCACTTGAGAAGTAAGGATGAAGACAATGTCAACCTCACAGAGTTATTATGAGGATTGAGATCATCTTTGCAAAGTAGCATATTCCCTTGTCAGAGCTATAGTGGTTACAAACAGCAGCAAAATCAAAACACCCCAAAGCAGCTAAAATTATAAGTAAATGTGTGCTTCATACAAGTTAGAATCTGGAAGAGTGGGATTCCAGCACAGAATGATTCTTTCTATTTCTTGTAGGTTCTTCTCAACAATGGTTTCATCCCAAAGCTGCTTCTGTTCTTGGTCACATTACGGCCACCCCTGGACAACATTATGGCCACCCATGACATTTATTCTTGTTCATGTTTAGTAAGAAAGGGCAAGGCTGACTTTCCCAACACCTTTCCAGAAGAATTCCCTCATCTCTTGGGTCAGATTTGAGACAGATGCCCATTCTAAAATAACCAATGTGAAAGGAGAACAGGATCACCAGTGACTGGTATAAATTCATCTTTACAGGAGAAGTGATACAGGAAAAGGTCACTGAAATCCTCAGGGAAGGTTGGTCCTTATTGCCCTCATTGTCCACACTATTGTGGTCTTAAAGAAAGCTTTTCCAAAGGGCAACTGGTATTATCTCAAAGGTCTGGAGACGACAAATGAGGGGCGTGTGTGTGTGTGTGTGTGTGTGTGTGTGTGTGTGTGTATGTCTTTATATTTATTTGTAGTGGATGTCTAAAGTAGTACTTAAGAAGGATATGGGGACTGCACTTGTTTTGGGGAGAGGAAGGAAAAATGAGAGGTTACAGAGACTGGCCTGGGGCAAAAGATAGGGCTTCATCAATGCTGTAGATAAAACTGAACAAGAGACTTTTTTCTCCTTGCTACAGTCTTTCCTTCTCCTATCTTTTGAACTTTAGACAATTTGGATCTATCCCTCACAAGATTTTCATATTAAAAGCAAAAGTTCATCTTTACCACTGAAGAATAAATTTGATAGAAGAGCCAGCATTTCATATTTCTGAGAGAGGGAGGTTTTTCAAAACAATCCAATTGAACACTTACTGGGCACTAGCTCATTTTCTGTTTTGTGTCAGGTGCTAAGCAGAATACATAGGAAGCATAAGACACAAACTCTACTCTTAAGAAATGTCCAGTCTGTCTCTGAAAAGAAAACATGTGAACAATAAAGTGTTAAATAAAATAAGTAGAACAAGACAATCTAGAATTCAGAGCCCAAGGAAATTGTTACAGCCATTTTAATTGGCCATGACTAAACTGACCAGAGAGAATCCCATAATTAACTGCAGGGCTGTTTTGCAGATTGACATATGGGCTTAGCCTAAATCTGTAATAGAGACTGATACTTTCCATGGATAGGCAGACAGATGGCCTCAGAATTTTTCAGACTTAACGTCAATTTCTCCCATGTGCTAACTGTAACCACTACCATGACCTTGTATAAATACATATTCTTCCAGAGAAAGATGAATCCTAAAGCCTGATGAGGTGGTAAGTTTCTAGAGCTCTAAAAGTGTGGTAGCAGCTCTGTCTTCCAACTCAACTCTTAGAAGACTCACAGCTGGAATAAGATTGATGTGATCTAAGGGGATCTGCATTCTTGACCCTAGAGAATAGATCACATAGAGAATGTATGTAAGTCACAGATTCTTACATGCCTATACCAATGCTGTATGCT
Organism: Graphiurus murinus; assembly: GCA_004027655.1. Taxonomy (NCBI): domain Eukaryota; kingdom Metazoa; phylum Chordata; class Mammalia; order Rodentia; family Gliridae; genus Graphiurus; species Graphiurus murinus. The sequence continues at coordinate 34,917 of PVLC010006482.1, forward strand.
TAACACTCATTTAGGGTAGCTCAGGCCATTGAAAATTTTAGAGGGAGATTATTAATAGCAGTTACTCACCAACAGTTATTAACCCTGTGCTTTGAATGGGAAAGAATGGGCATGCTATTAAGCTAGTAAAAGATTATCACTGGCTTACAAGGCAGTTGTAATCTAGTTAAGCTAATACAATGTAGGATTATAGAACAAAATTTATAAAGCAAAATATAAGGCTACTGTATCTGATGTAGTCCCTTGTCTTCTAACCCATTGCCAATACAAGAGTCCTGTTTCACTACTCAGATGCTCTCTGTAACTAACTTTGCTTGTTTAAGATCTCCATTTCCAAACATGCCTATGGCTTTCCTGCCTCCACAGTTTGATCATCCCTGCATTTAATATTCTTCCTGCTTCCATTTATATAACTCTCATTTTTCTTTGAAGATAAAGGCTCATTTCCTACATAATTGCATTTCTAAACACACCAGATTACAGAATCGTTCCCATCTATGAACTCCAGTAGCACTGGAAATCCTCATGTGCTGGCATGAATTATTATGCATCAAGTCTGTGTAACTGTCTTGCCGCACAAGCTTGGTTTCAAGCTCCTTGCTCCAATTCTCTCTGTAGGTCCAAAGCCTAATAAGCACAAAATCTTCAACAATGCTATCAGTGGCAATATAAGTACTCAGTACATAAGTACTGAGCAGAGGTAAGGAGTAATCAGTTATAATCAGAATGGACTGCAATGCATCTTTAAAGGGCTTAACAAGATAGGTAGCTGTTTGAACTGGGCTTAAAAGAAAGAACAGGAATGACTGAGGAGCAAGAAGGAGAGGGAGCAAGAAGGGCATGGGTTAAAGTGGTGGCTGTGGACATGGAAAAGGAAGTAGACATGGATGGGTGGACCTGGGAGCCAGGCCGTGTCCTGATAATGGAGGAAAATCAACAAACCACCACAGAAGTCTTGTTCCCAGATGCCCTTCCCCTCACATATCTTCTAGGTGTAACTTGCTTAGGTCTATAGAGTTGACAATTAAGGCCAAGAGTCATTGTGTAGGCTTAAATTCTATCTTATGACCTTTAAATATTCTTTTTCCATTAAATTCTTTGAAGTATCATTTCCTTTGGCAAGGTAGTTTTTTCCAATGGGAAGCTTGTTGATGAGGTTTTGGTCTTCACTTTAACCTTGTCAGAACAATTGGGCAGATTTACAAATGCTGGTTAATGCTTTGCATATGCGTTTATCCTCTTCATTCATGTTCTCAGGTTCCCCTCAAACGCTCTGTGTTGTAGAAAAGACCCTATGACTTCCTGCTCTACAGATTTTCAGGGGCATAGGGGATATTACTGGGTATGTGTTGGTCAAGGGATCAGCTGGGTTCTGCTGATGCTCAGCTGTGAGCTTTGACTCAATCAGCTGGCTCTGACCTGAGACCTCTCTCATGTTCAGCACATCATTCTCAGTCCACCTTAGCTCTTCTCCAAAACAGATATCTGGAGAGCATATACATGAACAGATATGAAGACATGCCAAGGAATGTATGAATTATCCCACTTTATATGTGTTAACTTTGTAAACATTCTACCTCTATACAATTCTGGATTACCAGATACCCAGAAAAAGTACTGCTAATTTCTCACTATGTTATCTTTCTCCTTTAAATGCCATTGCTTCAAACTGTCCATCAGTTTTGTGCATCCACAATATGACTATAAGTGAAAAAAAAGCCATATAAGGGAAAAAGCAAAGAATAAGGGCCTTAGAGATTATCTCATCAGAGCCCCTTGGTCTATGGAGAAAACTATAATCAAGGGAGGCTTGTGGCCCAGCCAGTGTCACTTGGAAATGTGAAAAATCTCTGATTCCATTAATGTCTATGATCTTTCCTACAATTTGATCTATGTCCTTAATGTAACTGCAAATGGGAAGAACAATTAATAAGGACCCTCCATTAAATAGAACATTTTGTTCACTCCAATTCAGAAACATATTCATTGTAAGAAGTCAAAACAAGAATTTCACAAGAAGTCAAAGAAGTCAAAACAAGAATTTTCATCAAGTAATCAGTTGTGAGCCTATTTGTGGATCATATTATTCCTCAGTAAGCCCATCTCTTTGTTTTTTAAAAGATGTAGAAGTGCTACTCGTCCAGCACCTACTCTTCCATCTCAGGAATTAGCTTCCTCTAGAACAGAATTTCCCAAGAGCAGTACCACTGACACTTCAGCCTGAATAAGTTTTCCTGGTGAGAGCTATGCTGTTCACCCTGCAACTTTCATCAATTTCCCTGTATATTGCTCACTAGATGCCAGGACCAAATTTCATGCCCTTCCACCATGCTCTGCCAAGCCTCCCCAGTTGTGAGAATGAAAAATATCTCCAGACACTGTCAAATATCTCTTCAGGGGAAAAATTGTTCCCTTACCTTCAAAGAAGCAATGAGCAAGAATACTAAAAGAAGTTATTGTTCAGCAAGCAACACTTCTTTATTCTTTTTTTAATGGAAAAGTCATTTATTTAATTGTAGTTTATGAGTAGAATCAATGACAATTCATCTTGGATTTCCCCTTAAAACATCTAGTATCTTTCAATGTCATAGAAGATTTGAAGACAGCCTTAGCAACTTAGTGAGGCTGTCAGCAACTTAGTGAGACCCTGTTTCCAAATGAAAAATAAAATAGGTCTGGTGTATACCCTGGAGGTAGAAGGCACCTGGGTTCCATCCCAAGTGTCACACAGACACACACAAACACACACACACACACACACACACACACACACACACATCTCAAATCTTAGTGGATTCAAACATCAATTTATGTGGGTCAGAATTCTGGACAAGGTTCAGATGGGAAGTTCTGCTATATGCAGTATTGGCTGGGGTCATTCAGTTTTATTTACCTGGTTCCTGAGGAGGGCCAGAGATTCAAGAAAGCTTCATTCACATTTCTAGTGTATTGATGTTCCTCTCTCTCTCTCTCTCTCTCTCTCACACACACACACACACACACACACACATCTCTCTATCTCTCTCTATGTCTGTCTCTATCTCCCCATCTCTTTTCCATGTGGCTAACTTGGGCTTTCTCAGGATGATGGTCAGAGGAAGCTGCCAAGCCTCTTAAAGGCTTGTCCTAGAATTCACACATGGTTTTAAATATACAGATAGATGATAGTATATAGATAGATCAATAAATAAATAAAATTCATGTGTGTAGTTATAATAACAACACTTCAGTAACAAGAAGCACTTTCAGCATCCAAACTTTGGAAGAGTTAAAAGTCTAGGCCAGAGCAGATGGGCTTTTCAAAGGAAGAACCATGCATGCATTCATGCAGCTCTCTCCTTTTTATCCAGGTCCTGCGCCTATCAAAATAGTGCTGCTCATATTCAGGGCAGGCTTTCCTTTCAATCTGCCCCCACATAAGCCAATCATCTCATCAGCACACCCAAATTTGCATAATCTCAAGTGTTTCATAATCCTGTCAAGTTGACAATCCAGATTGACCATCACAGGTCTCTATTGATATAAATAAATAACTTGATAGATAAATAATCAAATAGAGAAGAATGGATAATATTTACGATACAATCAATAAATATACACAAGAAAATAGAAGTAGGACACCATTTAAGTGTTTCAGGCAAGAATCAATGATATGCAAAACTTAGTGGACAAAAGTATGATGACAAACAAGATATTTGCATAGTTTCTGGGGTATGCTAGAAGATGGTCCTCCAAAAGATAACACTTTCTAATTCCTGAACCTCTTCAATGTTACATTATATGGAAGATTTTATAGATGTGATTAAGTTAAAGATCTTGAAATGGGGATATTATTCTAGATTGTGTAGTCGGGGCTGAAATCAAACCAAAAGTTTCCTTATAAGAGAGACAGAGATTTGATGGCACACAAAGGATCGTGCAATAGAAGAAGAGGAAAGTTCCAGAAAGAAGATGTTACACAGCTGGCTTTTAAGATGGAGAAATGGCATGCGCCAAGGAATAGAAATAATGTAGCTCAAGCTGCTAAAAAATGTGAGGCAGGGTTCGTTATTAAAGCGAGTATAAGGAGCACAGCACTGCTGCACTTACTATTATTTAAGTTCAGTAATTTTTTTTTTACCTCTAGCCTCTAGAATTACAAAAGAATGATGTTCTATGTATTAAAACCACCATGCTTGTGATGAATTGTTACAGTGGCTAAAATAAATTAATATAGTCTCAAAATACTTACTCATAATAAATTTATACTGTGCATCTTCTCAGATCACAATGGGTTGAAACTAGAAATCAATAGCAGGAAGACACTAAGGATCTATACCAATACATGGAGATTGAATAACACACTTTTAAATGAAGACTGTATCATCAAGGAAATAAAAGAAGAAACTGTAAAATTTCTAGAATCAAATGAAACTAGAGACACAACCTATCAAAATATCTGGGATAATCTGAAGGTAGTTTAATAGGGAAGTTTATATCATTGAGTACTCACATTAAAAAAAAAAAAAAAAAAAAAAAAAAAAAAAAAAAAAAAAAAAAAAAAAAAAAAAAAAAAAAAAAAAAAAAAAAAAAAAAAAAAAAAAAAAAAAAAAAAAAAAAAAAAAAAAAAAAAAAAAAAAAAAAAAAAAAACTCCAAATAAAGAAACCTAATGACATATCTCAAGGCCCTAGAACTCAAGAACAAGTCTACCTCAAGTCCATTAGAAGGAAAGAAATAGTTAAAATTAGAGAAGAAATAAAGAATTTTTAAAATATCAAACAAACAAAAAGTTGCTTTTTTGAGAAAACAAATAAGAGATGAAAAGAAAGTTATCACTATAGATACCGCAAAAATCCAAGTAACCATCAGGAGCTATTTTGAAAATTTATAGTGCAACAAACTGGAAAATCTAGAAGTGGATAAATTTGTAAACTCTTAAAATATTCTTAAAATGCATCAAGAGGATACAGAAAACATTACTAGGCCAATATCAAACAATTAGATTGAAGCAGCAATAAAAACCTCCCAATAAAGAAAAGCCCAGGTCCCAATGGAGTCTTAGCTGAATTCTACACAACCTTCAAAAAAGAGCTAAGCCCTATTCTTCTCAAATTATTTCATGAAATAGAAAGAGATTGAATACTTCCTAATTTGTTCTACAAAGTCAGCATCACTCTGATACAAAAGGCAAATAATGATACTTCAAAGAAAGAAAATTACAGAACAATTTCTTTAGTGAATATAAGCACAAAAGTTCTTAATAAAATACTAGCAACTCAAATTCAAAACACATCAGGAAAATCATCCATCATGACTACACTTATTAATTACAAAAACAAAAAGCAGTAACTTTAGGGGGCAGGAGGTAGAACCTGGCAAATATAACCCTATCCAAATAATCAAGGTTAAAATCACTAATAATAGAGTATAATAGGACACGGTGTACTTCTTGATAGGCTATACTAAGAGAATCCCAAAATCACCTATGAAATTTCTGTATCTAATAATGAGAGCACTTTCACAAGACCAAATTCGGAGAAATTCAACAAAATCATTGCACAATACCCTTCAAAAATGTCAAGATCATAAAACAAATAACGATTGAGGAACTGACTCAGACTGGAGTGGACTAAGAAAAATGACAATTAAATATCATGTGGAATTCTGGAATGGATCCTGGACCAAGAAGAATTAAACTCAATGTGTGATAATTCCCCTGGTCAGATACATTCTTGGAGTCTGAGAGAGCAAATGAAATGCAGAGACCACCTCCAATTGTGCAGCTCAGAAAAAGTTTCATCCGTGGGTTCATTGACAAACATAAAGATATACTTCCTTCTCCTCTCTTCTTCAATACTTTGAACATGTTCCAAAGAAACTTAAACCCAAAGAATTCAGCCATACAATTCACTGCTGTATGTTCTTATTTTGCAAGACTACATTTTCATTTAATTTGCTCCTAGGCTTGGTTTTCATGCAGCAGCATACTTCCTTACTAATACAATTTTAAATTCCTATTGGAGTCATACATATCATTCTCAGCATCTCCCATACTTCTTCTCATTTGTGAAAGAATCTGAAATTAAATTGGAAGTGAGCATCACTCATTTTCCAACATTTTTCTAGACTTTTGATAAGCCAAAGTTTATTTACACTGGATTGCCTCCCTCTCCAAGTCTTTTAGGTTTCAACAGTAAGCCAATTGTTCTCTAATATGTCAAATTATGATACCCTCAGTGTGAAACCCAATTGCATTAGGCTCTCTCATTTTTTTAAGGCAATGGTCTTTGGAGGATTTGCTTCTCACCTACTTCATCAGGAACTTCATGATTCCATTTAACATTTTCAAAAAACCAACAAAAACCTGCTGGTATGAGCAGAACTTTATAAGTTCAACTCTTCTAGAAGTACATATACTTATAGAGTATATATTCTTTTAGAAGTATATATTTTTAGGATTTTACATAAAGAGTGTACTACCTCCCCTGAGAGGGAAGTCTGAAGAGACTCTTAAAGGTTCTACTGGTAGTGTTCAAGATAAGCTGATCCTCTTTGGAATCCTATTATTTCTAGAGCATTTGCAAAGGTGAAAATGATTGGATTGGGGTATTTATTTATGCTCTTGACATGACTTTAACATTTCTATCCTCTATACCTTTAATATTCCCAAAAGTCCTAGAGCCCATGAGTTTACAGACATAATCCACAAGTCATGTTCAAGACAGTAATTGCAGAGGACACTAAACAGTAATTGCACACTAAACATGGCAGACCAGAGTGCAGGTAATGGTGCCACACCGACATGATGCCCTCTTTGGGCAGAACAACCATCAGGCCTTCCCAGGCACTTTTATTAAATGATTGTGTGTGTGTGTGTGTGTGTGTGTGTGTGTGTGTGCATGTGTGTGCATGTGTGTGTGTGTGTGTAACTAGCAATTGAACTCAGTACATTCTACCTCTGAGCTATATCCCCAGCCCTGTTTTTATTCTTTATTTTGAAACAGGGTCTCACTAAGTTGCAAAGGGCCTCACTAAATAACTGAGGCTGGCCACAAACCTGTGATCCTCCTGTCTCAGCCTCCCAAGTACTGGGATTACAAGTGTGCACCACCACACCCAGCTTATTAAGTGATTTAATACATGTGTACCATGTATAGAATAGTGCCTTATACATAAGAACTTAATAGATCTAGTTGTCATTATCATCATGTAGTATCAAATTTAATACCAATCACAGAAGACATGAAATGACCTGCCAGTACTGCTGAACTTTGTTCATTATGGATTCTAAGAGAAAAAAATATATAATTTATGCACATATATATACATACATATATATATATATATAAAATAAAAGTAGTTCTTGTAAATCTACTTCCATTTTGTGCAGGAAATTAAAGGTAATAACTCTGATGACTGTCAGAGTCCTCTCCCTCCCATAACAGGGCCTATTCTAGATCTGAGAGCTCTTTTTTGCCAAGTTAATAAACCTTCCCCCAGAAATTCACCCACACAGAGACCCACCAAGCTATTCATTTCACCTCAAGTCACCTGGGTCATATGAGAGTAGCTGCATAAAGCACTGAGCTTTGATCTCTGTCACCTCCCTGTGGTTTGTGGAGTTCAGCTAACTGATCCATGTAGCGAGTCTCCAGTGCCTGAGTCCTGGACCCTCATGCTTCACTGGGGTGTTCCAGACTCCAGAAAGTAAAGTCAGGGAACCAGACAAAATATTTTGCTCTTAAAAGATGGGAAACATGGGCTCAGAGGTGGAAGACCAAGTGCCTGGCTATGTCTAGCTCTGTTTTGCTTCCAAGAATGGAATTCTGCACTTTGCTCTGGACTCAAACTTTCCCATCACACAGTTCAGCAAAGAGGCCAAGATTTTCAGGGTACCAGGCACTGTTTACAGAGTTGAACTTCTAGGTTGTATCACTTTTGTCCTGCCCTGTGGTCTGTGTCAATAACAGTACAAGCATGTTAGGCTCTATACAGGGTGCTCCTACATATCCAGAGAAAGAGTTTACTTTTGTACTTCCAGAAAAAATAATTCTTTATCAGAAACTCAAATTGGAAGCTACACTTTTCTTGATCTTCTCCAAGGAAGAAACATAACAATGTCCATTTCGAAACTTCTATCAAAAACATCCAGGAAGTTCTTTATAAAATCTAAAAACGTAAATCTAAGACTGTTAGAGCAAATATGTGTTACACATGTTGCTGAATCTGATACCAATAGGTGCTATAGAAATCCAAATTTTTCCTTAGGGTTTACAAGGAGGTTAAAGGACAATTTACGTTAATTTCTTTCCTTTCACAGCTCAGCTGCATGACCTGAGACTGAATGTCTTCTACAGGATAAGCCCAGTTCAGAAGTTCTGGTGAAAGGAAGGGGTGCGGGTGACAGGATGAAGAGTAGGAAAACTGTTCCTCCAATCTATGTGGTTGGGAGCCAAAGAAACCAACAGACTGTCATGTGATTAACTTGCAAAGAAAAGGAAAGAGTGCTGTAAAGGGCAAGGATATGTCAAATGTTTTGCATCCTGTTGGAAGAAGAAAGCAAAGGGAACCATGAGGATCCCATCATCCTGCTTGACAGATGGCAAAATCAAGGTAGAGGAGAAGTCACTGTTCTTCTGGAGGCCATTTGACTGAAACTGCCAAGGACAAATAACTAATCACCACCAGAAAGTCAAGTGAGCTTGCCTTTTCAAAGAAAGAGCAAGAAACCAAGCCTAAGGCCAAAGCTAGGGCTAGAATAGAATAGTCCACTATCATGTCTATTTCTACCTCATCCCTTTACCTCTAAGATCTTAATGACTGGAGAATAAGAAACTGTTTCTCAAGAAAGATTGAGGTGAGTCAAATTTGTCTTTCCAGAGCCTGATCCTCCTTTTTGGCACCTTCACATCAAACTGGGCTTATCCTGCCCATGGCTCTCTAGAGCATTGAGTGAACATGCCCTTGCATCTGCCTCTCCTAGGTGTGCAAAAAGTTAATCAGTTTCACCTATTTAACTCTCCCGGCTTTAAACCTCTCCTTTGTTGTGCTCATTTTTCCCTAGTGTGTGGAATAAATGTATTAATGCAAAGTATATGCATTCATTTGTCTATAATATTTCAACCCCCTAAAGAGATACTGTAGGACATATATTTGAATGAGTGTCAGGGGTATGTGTCTACTGTAGTTGCTAATATTCCACTAATCCCACTACATAAACCTGTCCTGCACACTGCCAACCTTGTTTAAAAGTGCAGGGCCATTTGTGTCAGAAAACAGTATGGTATACCTGCATGGAGAAATGATTTATGCATCTTACCAGAATAGTAATTTATAAAGCACTAAGCCTAATTTTGTTATACTAGAATTGTAGGAAGAAATGTGATTGTATCATATAGACTAAGAAAAAATTTAGACCTCTGTGTAAGAGTCTTGGTGATATGATTTGGAATGGAAATGCATATATCTTTATTTTTGAACCTCTTTATCTTCCTGATCAAAAATTACTGCACCAGTACTGGAACCACGAAATCAAGAAGTAGTGAGCTTGATATTCTGACTCCCAAAGATCATTGACACCACAATCAGGATAGCAAACAGCTTCTTCAGGTCTATTGCTTCTCAAGAATCTCACTGATTATAAGTGTTCATTACAGTCATGAGTCTACTATGAATGGGAGCCAATGAAAGGAGAATGTCATATTCTTTGAGGCTAATGTGAAAAATTAATAGTCCAGGCTGACAGTATATAGAGGACCAGGAATATATGTATTTTCCCCACTCCTCTGGTTTTCCACTGAGAATCAAGGGTGAGCAGTTCTAAGAAGAGACTAAAGTTCTGAACAATCTGACCAGCCTGGTGCTGGCATTCATTCTCATACCTTTTGTGACAATTATCTGGAGAATAAGTCCTATGAATAAAGGAAGCATTCAGCCATGTGGGAGAGGTGATCAGTAGGACTCACATCTATAAAGCTTTCAAAATACACAATGTGCCAAAGCCTAGACACAAAATAGTCAGTGATGAAATAACAAATTCTCCTGAGATATCAGTGGATACAAATTTCCCTAAGTAGATTTTAAAAGCAGGGGTGGTGAAATCTTCATGCAAAAGTCTTTCCTATGGCAGTAGGTAGACTTAGTTACCCAATGTCCTACTATTATATAGCTTATATAAGAAACCCTTTGTTTTCTTAAGTCATGATTATAGTTCTAATCTCACTAAATGTCTCAAAGAAAAGATGATACCAAGTAACACGGGTACACACACAAAGTTGGTCAGTGTTAATTTCTCTTCTTCTAGGGAAACATTCAGCATAGCAGACAGCTTGCTGGAAAATACCATGCTTGATTAACTAGGAAATCATGGCAATAAAAAGTTTAAGAAAAAACAAAAGCAAAGAGAAGAATCCCATTTCCTTGTGGATACCACCCCAATCCCATAATGATTAACCCATTAAGTTTCAAGGAATTTTCTAGGCCAACCTCAGGCACAAACCAGCCAGAAGGCAGGCCTTGACACAAATTGAACTTGAGCATATGGTATCTTAGTAGTGTGTTCAATTTGGAGAATGTGTAAGATAATAGGCCCTGATAATTAAAACAGCACATTTGTTTATAAGCATAACTTGATCTGGGGCATATTGCTAGAAATTTTAGCAAGCACAATGTTTCTTTTAGGACTAATTATCCATCTGAACTTGAAACATATTCTGAATTATTTCTTTCATTAAATCGCTAGAGTAAATGCTTTCTGTTGGATGGGTGACCCAACAGATTCAAAGTTCCCCTGGATTATTTTGAACCATGTAGATGGACAGCTAGAGAGTTACATATCTGATTAAGCTGGAGACATAGCCTTGTTTCTGTGATGCCCCTTCCATGTCTGCAGACTGCTGTCTTTATTGACTTGAAAATTTTACAATAATTTTCTGGCCTCAATGCATGATCAGGATCCTACTACATATGGCTATCCAGATATTTAGTTATCTCTCAATAACTGAGTAATTTGCATTTTGAGAAATATATCTGTCTTTCAAGATATGTAGTTTTACCACTTCTCTGTAATTCAACCTGTTATGGTTAGATGTAGAATGTCTCCTGAGGAACTCAGTTGATGTGATTAAGTCATGAGGGTTGCAATCTCATCAGTGGATAAATCCATTATGATGAACTTACTGATTGGTGGAGTGTGGCTGGAAAAGGTAGGTACCTAGAGGTGCGCCCTTTGGGATTGTGCTTCTGTCTTTGAATTCCTCAATTGTTTTCACTCTTGTTTCTGACCTCCATGATGGGAGGGCAGAGTCTTGTTTTTTCCTTCTCTTTCTCCTTCCCACTGCGATGCCCTGAGCTCCACAGACCCTGCCTGACATGGTTTGGACCCTGAAATCTCCAAAACTGTGAGCAAATAAATTTTCCTTCCTCCAAGTTGTCCTGGTCAGTTGTTTTCCATTATAGCATTGAGAATGTTGACTGAGACACAACCTTTTGCCAGTTTCCATACTAATTGTATAAACATAAAGTAATTTTGTTTAAATTCCTGACCTAAACTGAATGTCTCCAAAAGTGTGTCTGTGAATTAGGCATTTGGGATAAAGCATTGCAGAAGGCATCAAACCACCAAACTAATGGAGTAATAGCAGGAAATCTTTAGAATAAGATATCCACAAACAACAAAGCAGGGAGGACAACAAACATTTCAAAAATTAGTAGGTATGTTTATAAAAAGTCTCTCAAAGACTTGTCAGAAGTTAAGCTTTTTATTTATTTGGAATCCTTGATTCTAGAAACATATTGGTCTTTGCAGCATGGATAAATGATTCAAATCTTTCCAATTGAAAAGAAAACTAGCTCTAAATCATAGCTTTCAAGATGCACATCTATAATTTAGCTTTCAATTGCCACTTGGTATGTAATGACATTGCTTTAAAGTATATATGCCTAACAGCCATAAGTTGAAGTTAGATCAGGATACTCATCACTGGGCATCTGATTCCCTGGTCTCTACTTGGGCTTGGCAATCTTGAGTGACAATTTATCCTGAAGTATACATACTAATCACTTTTCACCATCCAGACAGAATATTTTTCTATACTTTGAATTCACTGACAAATTAAAATACCGAGGCATAGCACAGTCTTCTAAAGTGGATGCTTGGATTACAAAGAAATGTTTTCCTATCATTGTCCAATTTTTCATTATTTATACATTATTTAATATGCAGAGAGTCATCTGGCATTCACTTAAACACCTGTTTCATTTGGAAATGGCTCAAAACAAGGTACCATTTGAAGAACCACTCCTCACCCACTCATGAGGATAGATATCTTTGCCCCAAATGCATTGGTAAAAACTGATTTTCTGTCATATATCATAAAGTCACCAGAGAAATATAACATAAAGCAAATATTTACTCCCACAGGGAAAAATGGAGCTCAGTTTTATAATGGACATCACCAAAGTCTATGGTTTAAACTATAGACTAACAAAGGGTTCATGAGCTCGAAATTATGTTATTATGTTTAAAATCAATCACAGAAACTGTCACCCTGCTTATTGCTTTGACTTCCTAACAAAGATTTAAAGGAAGACTTTATGTACAAGTAGAAATGTCAAGAGATCTGCTCTTTTTCAGGCCTGTGTGGGCGGGATGAGCAAATGTTTAGGCCTTTAGTGTAATTAGAATGAGGAATTTATTTTTCCAGAAAAAAAGTCTTTTTTTTTAAAGTTTCATTTTATTTTTAATTGACAAATAGGAATTATCTGTATTCTGGGGGCACAATATGATGTTTTTATAGATGTATACATTATAGAACTATCAAATCAGATGAATTAACATATCCACCACCTCAAATATTTATTTCTTTGGGGTGAAAACAAAATGATTAAATATCTCACAAAAAATTCCACAAGTCCACTATTAAACCATTACCTGAAAAATAAATGATAGGGAATAAAAGATGGGGTACATTTGAAGAGTACTAGGTTCACTAATTCGACAGTTATTCTGGGCATGTAAGGCAGGAAACCTGGAACTACTCTACTTCTGCTTTCCAGTGGCACCAAAATCGGGGAGAAGGTCCCAGACGATTCCCTTTGCCAGCTAAGTACATTTATATTGTGGTTTTGAGAACCAGTATTTTTCCTTTGTCACTTGGCTTCATGTTGGGTCACCACGCCAGCACTGAGCAGCTCCCCAATGGCCTTGTCATCGTATCTGAGGACTTCCTTCAGGATGTACGTCGTGTGCTGCCCAAGCAAGGGAGGTGGCCTGGCCTCTGACATCTTGAACGTACTGTATCTCACAGCTGGGCCTGTCAAAGGAGGGGAGAGCAGGAAGCCTGTTAGTGACTAATCAAGGAAGTTAATTACCTAAGCAGCTTGGCGAGTTCTAAATGAATGCCAAGAACATCAGTGCCAGTTACACCCTTGCAGACACACCATCTAAAGAAATGCATTTTCACATGTGGCTCATCTTCATTCAATTGCGCAGTGGTCATCTGACCTATACCCATGCAGCAGCATGCATGTTTATGCCTGACATGCACAAGGCCTGTTCAGAAGCTGTCCCTCCTATCACAAACATACTCAGAGGTAGGATATCCAACTCTGGGTCTAAGAGAATAATGACCACAGATACAGAGGGTAAGCTAGAAATCTGATCCAAGGTGAAGGCAACCCAGAAGGCTACGAATCAGTATCAGTCCTACAGTTACAAGATTTAGTACAACACACTTGAGATGAACTAAGCCTCAGTCAGATTCTGGCTCATGTCTTTTGGCAGAACTTAGAGCTTATACTTTCTACCAGGTCTGACTGAGAGGGACAAATCCCTCCTTAACTTCCCTGAGCCACATGTTCCAAAACTGTAAACTGGATATACTAGTGTTTTCCACAGACTCAAGATAAGGATTTAATTGAGAATATAGGCAAAAAAGCACTAAATAAACATCCCCCAACCAATAATGATGAAACTTGCTGGCTACTATGATTATGAAAGCTGCCACAGTATCTCTCTTGAAGCTTGCAGTATGAGGGGAAAAAGACATTTATTGCTAGCTATTCACTGAGCACTAACTTACTCTAAACAGGGTAATTCAGGCAATGCTTTAAAAAACTGATAGAAATGGATTTTATTATCCCTAATCTTCACATAAAAGCCCCCGAAGCCAATGTTTCCCACAAGGTCACATTGCTATAATAGGGTCAGGATGAAAATCCATGTCCATTGAACCTTTCTCATATTAAAATCTACCTTCCATAGCACCTGTGATCTCTTCTTTCTTCTCCCTCCTCCATGGACAAGCTGGACATTGGGGAACATGTTTCAACAAATTTTAACTTTGTTGCTTCATTCAATAAATGATATTTATATTGGCTGTCCTTTATGTCTTATTTGATTGGACTTCAGGAAAACAAATTAGACAGTAATCCCAAGATGACTTTACAAAACAGCACATTTCCAGCTCTTAAAAAATTTTTCCAAGCTACTGGTGATTCGAGGAGTGTGTAAATAAAGAAGTAAAAACCAAAGCATATGGAGGTAATGGAATGCCCATCAGCAAAGCAGCAAATGTGATTTGAACTCTTTGGAGGATTCTATTAATAAAAATACCTTTGCATATGCCACTTTTGACAGAGGTAGCATTCATAGACCTCCTAACACCGTCAATTACAGCTTCTTGTAATGCATACTATCTGCTACAGACCAATGATAACGTCCAACTGATGCCTAAGTTTTATCTTTTCTGAATCTTAGTGAAATTCAGTGTTTCCATTCATATTTTCCTTTAAATGCAGCAGTGCATGATTGTTTTGTCAAGAGGCTGTTCCTGTTTATTAAAGGAGGACCCAAGTATGGCACACATTGGGAGACAAGGTCCAACACTGTTCTGAGAATGCTCCTAATTTGATGTTTTAGGGATTTGATCTTACTCATTGGTCCTTCAGACTCTGTTCCATTTTGACATTAATTTAAAACTTTTTAAATCCAAAATTTGTCATTCATATGTAGGACTACACTGAGAGACTGTAAGCCTCCCGAAGTCAAAGTCATGTGGCTTTATACTAACTGAATTTCCTAAAACAAGACTAGAGAATGGAAAACAGTCATGTGAGTACACCAAAAATCTAGGTTGGAACACAGCTACTACTGCTGCTTCTGATAGTAGTAAGGAGTTAGTAACAGTCACTGTAGCAGCAGCTGCTGCTTCTTAAAAATGTAGGATGTGTCAACCATGCACCAAAGTCTTCATGCTTATCACCTCATATAATCTTCACAATTCTGTTTATGGGGCAAACTATTAGTCACCATTGTTTCCAGGCTAGAACACTAACAGAAATGAAAGTCTAAAGAAAAAGAGTTAAAGTTAGGAGATTAAAATGACTTGTCCAAGGTCACACATCTAGGAAATGATGGAGTCAGAATCCAATTTCTCATGTCTCCTTTGGATTCAAGAACTTGGGTCTCTCTCTCTCTCTCTCTCTCTCTCTCTCTCTCTCTCTCTCTATATATATATATATATATATATATATATATATATATATATATATGAAGTGAAGTATACATAAATTTAACCAAAGTGAACAGTTCAAGACATTTTAGTATATTCATAATACTATGTGACTATTACCTTTATCTGGTTCCAAAACATTTCCATCGCTCCAAATTAAAATCCCATATCCATTAAGAACTTTCTCCCTATGCCTGCTTCTTCCCAAACCATGAAAACACGAATCTACTTTCTGCTTCTATGGATTATGGATTTATCCATTATGGATATTTCTTATAAACAGAATCCCATAATATATATCCTTTTTTGCCTGGAGTATTTCACTTAGCAAAATGTTGTTGAGATTCAGCCACATTGTACATGCCCCCATTAAGAAAATGGTTAATATTAATGCAGTGACCAAACAAGGGAACTCTTCAGGCCCAGCCATATCAAAGGGCAATTCAATTAGACTCATTCTACTACACACTCTTTCCTGGTAGCGTTTAGATCTACACTGAAGGTGATGCTACCAGCATAGGATGAAAGATATTTAGTCCTTTGCACAAAACATCTTAAAATTTTTAGGTTGGTGGAATGTGATTATTTGGCAATTTTTTAGGCTACCTGGAATAAAGATATCCCTTCTATTTTAGGTTTTGTACAAAGGGAATAAAGGGCTCATAAAATGCATTTGTTATAAGAAGTAGAAAATGTTTGACATAATTATTTATATCTAAGATCCAGAATGATTTATCTTATCTTCCATTTTAAAAAAGGATGAGCAAATCACATGTTCTTAAATCTTTTGGTAAAGTAACATCTGTGTTCTCATATGCTTTCGAATACTTGTGAGCTGTGTTAATTTGAGAATTCTAAAATTAACATACTTCTAAAATGAGGTCAACCATACCTGTTGAAAGCTTGTTCAAGTATTGAATATTAGAGTATTCTGATAATTATATGTGTGTGTGTGTGTGTGTGTGTGTGTGTGTGTGTGTGTGTGTGTGTGTTGCTAGGGATCCTGGAACCCAGGAGCATTCTACCCCCAGCTCTAATTTACTTTTTATCTGGAAACGGATCTCATGAAGTTGCAGATAGCCTCATTAAGTTACTGAAGCTGGCTGTGAACCTGCGATCCTTCTGTCTCAGCCTCCCAAGTACTGGGATTACAAGTGTAGGCCACGATGTTCAGCCTAAATATTAGAGTATAGGCAATATTAAAGATCAGTAATCATGAAAGAAATGTACATGAAGAGAACAAGATAGAATTTTTTATAAAATTAGCTGGTTTATTTTGTTTGTTTTTAAAAATTTGATGACTGGTAAGAGTATAAATTGGTGCAATCCTTGAAGGAAATGTTGTCAAATAAATACCAAAAGTTTTTAAAATATTCACATATTTGGATGGTAAAATCTTACTCTTTTTCTCTGTGGATATAATCTGGGATGTGGACAAATTTTACAGACAAGGACCTATATATATTTCTAAATCTTCTTGATACTCTTATCAATGCTTGTATGCCTTTCTAACCTATAGCTCAGGACTTTGGTGGGGATTTATACTTCTTTTTAATTTTATTTTTGTCATGCTAGAGATCAAACTGAGGGCATCATTCTCGCCAGGCAAGCACTTTGACACTGAGCTACACCCCCCAATCTTCAGGACTCTCACTTTTTACATATGCTTTTTGCTTCCTAAGGTTGACTTTGTTAGGACTAGTGTTTAATGTTTCATTATTTCATGTACTGCTTCCATAAGATTATTTCTAACCTCTGTATTCTAGATAAAGAGATCAGATAATTTCAATATTGAAAAAATAGGAAAATATGTTCAAAACTCAGGGACTGATTAAATAAATTACAGTGCATCAAATTGGGGCAAACTGTATCTTCACATACTTTCAAGTTGTAAGTTTGTATTGGTTTTGAGTTCATGTATTACTTTCACACTCTCCTGAAACCATGCTGAAATTAAACAACGAAACAAAAAATGTCATACAAATGAAAGGAATGGGGCCGAGGGGTGGGGAGGCATCACTAGGGAATGAGATGTTTTCAGCTAGCTTCAGAACCATGCAGATGGGATCACACTGATGGATTAAGGAAGTAGAGAAACAGAAGCGTAGGCTAATAGCTCCTTAGTGCCTTCTGTGGTCCCTACAAATGAATACATAGTAGCGTAGCGAGTGTCTTTTCCTAGACACTCATTATGATCACAGGCTATACTTTTTATTTCATTGGACTTCTCAGTTTATATAGACTATTATAGCTCTCATTTTACACATCAGAAAACTGAGGCTCTTTTAAGAGCTAATTAACTTCTCTAAGTTTACCCAGATAATAAGTGATAGAGCCAAGATAAAACTGCTATCCATCAGACTCCATGCATTCAATACAATGTTGCTGAATGAATGATTGCTAACAAATATATTGGAATAAATATTATTTATATCGTATTAATGATTTTATTTATCCCCTAATTTATTCTACAAATAATTTTTTAGTTTCTCTGTCAAGATTCAGGCTGTATGATCTAGATATATATCAGCAAATGAAACATACTTGATATAGACAAAGAACAAATAAAAAAATTGTCAACATTTCGTAAAAATTATAAAATCATTATAAACCAGTCTAAACAGGAGATAATGCTACAAGAACAATGGGGAGGGCCTATGGTGGAAGCAAAGGACTATTCCAAATGAGATGTTCACTAAAGGGCAAACTGAGCCTTAGGTTGAACCATCAATCCAAATAGTGGAGGAAAGAAGATTCCAGAAGCATAAACAGGCCTGATGTTCAAGGAATTGACAAAGAAGAGCAAGTGTGGCTAAAACATAATTTAATAGTTACTAGA
Organism: Graphiurus murinus; assembly: GCA_004027655.1. Taxonomy (NCBI): domain Eukaryota; kingdom Metazoa; phylum Chordata; class Mammalia; order Rodentia; family Gliridae; genus Graphiurus; species Graphiurus murinus. Next base: position 53,248 of record PVLC010006482.1, read on the forward strand.
TGAAAGGTACTAGATGAAATTGGAGGAAGAGTCAAGAGAGAGGAGGGAGAGAGAGGAATTTATAGGCCACAACAGTGAAATTGGATATTCTGGGTTCAGTGGGAAGCCACTGGTGCCTTAAGCAAAGCAGTGACAAGAAGTATATCAAATACAGTTTTTACTAGGCAGAGTGCGGTGAGTTTGGAGGATATTATGGGCAGATTAGAAGACATAATGGTGGCTTGGATTGGGATGGTACCTGCTGAGTTTGAGAAAAGTAGCTATGCCTGAAGGGATCCTGGCAATAGAATGAGAGGACGAGGATGGATACATGGGCCAAGATAGTTGGGGGAGAGAAGAAAAGGATGAGAGAAGGATCCTGTGCTTCTGGGCTGAATAACTAGTGGAACCATTTACTAGGTGGGGAAGTCTGAATTGATTGCATGGAGAAGTCTGGGTGGAAGCAGAAGTCAAGGATTCCTTTCTGGACATGCTAAGTTTGAGGTGCCCATGAGATACCAGAGAATAGATGTCATTGGGCCTTTAGCTCTGGAAGTCTCAAATCCAAGGAAGAGCTTTGATCAGCATATATGTATTAAGAAATCATTCATCATTAAAATATCCTCATACAAAAATAATGTATTTCCAAGACAATTGTATTTATTGCAACATCTCTGATGCTTAGGTTTTAAAAATTTTAAACAGCCTTTTCTCTACTATCTAAGCTTTCATATCTATTGCATCAAAATGTTTTATGTTCACAAGAAATGAATAAAATTAATTTTAGAGATACATGCACTTATAAAAAATTAATCTTGTGTGTGTCTGTGTGTGTATGTTTGTGCATTACGGAGAATTGAACCCAAGGGTGTTCTACCTCCAAGGTACACCCCAAGCCCCTTGGTTTTGTTGTTGTTTGTTTTGAAACAGGGTCTCACAAGGTTGCTGAGAGTCTCACTACATTGTTGACACTGTCTTCTTCTAACCTGTGATCTTCCTGTCCTAGCCTCCCAAGTACTCAGATTACAGGTGTGCACCACCATGCCTAGCTATAAAGCCTCTATTCTTGGCCTTTAATAGATATATAACAAGTGACTTGAGGATAGAAATTAGGACAGTTTGACTTTTGAAAGAACTGTGGACTTTGTTCCCTACAAAAAGAGGCAAAGAAAACAACTCAGACTTCTCTTATACTGGATCATGACCATTTAAGGATACACTAAGATGGGACATTTTTCATCTATCTTGTTAATGTCAATCAAACTGAAAAGCACTGAAATAAATGCATATCCTAGAAGTTTCCAGCACAAAAACTAGTACTAGTCCTGAAAACCAAGTGCAGTTTTGGTGAAGCACCTACCGGGTCTACTGACTGGTGGTCAAGATCCTGAGTCTTCTTACATCTCTCACAAGAAAATGAGTTGGGTGGAAGACTTAGAGGGTATACTCACCTCTGGTAGAGGAATGTGTGTGAGCTGCCTTTGGTCCCCAGGGGGGATGGCTCTATATGAATCTAGGAAAATGACAAAGCTCTTTTGCTTCAGCTTGTCCATACACCCATCCTGGGGAGCCCGAATGGATAAACTTCATAGAACTGAGAGATAATTTGCAGTTCATAAAGGCAAAAGTAGGTGTGGAGGAACCCTGTCACAGCTTCCAAATCCTATGTAATAGTATTTGAAACTATCATCTAGTCAGTGCTCACTGTTTCCCAGACCCAAGGCTAAGTGCTTTACATTTATTATCTAATTGGATTTTCATAACAATCTTAGATAACTTTTTGAATTTACTAATTCACTTTATTCCTATGTCATATAAGAGGAACATGGAGCTCAGAAAAGTTAAGAAATGTGAACAAGAGCACCCAACAGAAGTCACTTGCTCAGTCACATAGATACAAGGATCAGAGCTATGCTTTGCACCCAGAAAGCCTTGCTTCAGAATCCTGGATTTTTTTGCCCATGGGCCACACTGCTTTCTTATGAAAGAAACAGAGAAAAATAAAAGAAAATTATTTCACTCTGACACTGAGCTTAGGTGTCCTGAAGTGGAATATCCCCAGGGCAGCTTCAGTTCTCATCTCTGCAGAACTATATTTGCCTTTGTTTCTTAGAAGTCATAGGGCAAAGTGTTTAAGACTATAAGTTCTGAAACTAGGGGTTCTATATTCATATCCTGGCTCTGTCATTTATCCACTGTATCCCATTGGGTAGTTCACTTAATGAACCTGTGCCTCACTAGCTTAATATGTAAAATGGGCATGACAATAGTACCTACCATACAAGGTTACAAGGATTAAAAAAAATATTGCAAATCCTTTAGAATAGTACCAGCATGCAGTAAGCACTCAGCACTTACCTTAGTGATCTCTAGTGGAGCCCTTGCCACCTGCTAATTTCAAATGAAGATTTTCTAGAACTACATTATTACTACATCTAAAATGTAGCTCACTACATTTTAGACTAATGAAAGCAAATTGAAGAAAAACTTTTGAAAAATACTTTTATTAATGCATTGTCATTATACATCATAGTGAGGTTTAATGTGAAAAAAACATATATGCACACAACTCTTGATGTATTTCCTCCCACATCCTTCCCCTCTCTCCTCCCTCCCTGTACATTAGTGAAGTTGACAGTAATATCTTCATACATTGCCATAGTATCATTTGAATTGTTGTTTCTTCAATCCTCATTTTTCTACTCCTCAACTCCCTTCTCTAACCCCTGCCCTACTGGTCTCCCTCCACATTATTCAAAGTTCCTTGTTCCTTATTTTCTCTCTAGCTTCCACATGTGAAAGAAAACATATGACCTTTGACTTTCTGAGACTGGCTGATCTCACCTAACACGATATTCTCTACTTTTATTTATTTTACTTCAACTGACATAATTTTGTTCTTCCCTATGGATGAATAAAATTCCACTGTGTGTATCTACTACATTTTTGTTATCAATTCATCTGTTGATAGACACCCAGGTTAGTTCCATAATTTGGCTATTATGAATTGTGCTGCTATAAACATGGGTATACATGTATAATCATAGTATAAAAAATTAATTTTAGAGATTCTTTAGCAGTCAGGGACAAACTTATTCAAAGTTAACAGAAAAGGAAGAATCAACCAATCATTTCTTAAGTATTATTACATAGCAAGCACCTTTAAATATTTATTTTGTTTATTCCTCATTATAATCCATTTCCTATTTCCTACAGATAGTAAAAGACAGACTAATGGGAGATCAATGATTCCCAAAGTCACACATCATATGTCATCTAGTAGATAATCAACTAGTGTCCCCAATAGTGTCAGAACATATACCAGAAATTAATGTTATACTGTTTGACATTATAACTAGTTATAATGGTTGAAATCGGAAACATGGTACTTCTTTTACTTCTTTAAGAAACATCAACTATGAGCAAGACACTATTATATGGGGTATATACACTTGATTCATTCAGTCCTTAGGAAAACATAGGAAATCACTATCATTACCTCCATTTAACAAATGGGGGAAACAGAGCAGAAGTCACTTGCTCCAGGTCACAGAGATACCAAGGAACAGAGCTATGATTTGCACCCAGATAGTCTGACTCCAGAATGCCAGCATTTTGGCACTGGGTCTCACTGCTTTCTTGTGAAAAGGATGAAGCAATAGAAGAAGAAAATTATATATTTCATTCTGACACTGAGATCAGGGCCCTGAAGTGTAATGTACCCAGGACAGCTTCAGTCTTCATCTTTTGACCAGTCTGTTCTCTTTGTCATTCTAGGTCAGAGTTCTTCCAGATTTCTTGTGCCATATGTACTCATCACTACCTCTTCTTTTCAAATTAACTGGCCATATGCCATCTATCCCCTCGTAGGAAGTCCTAGAATCACGGCACCATCAGTACATCCCAATTTCTCCAGTTTCAGAGTCAATGTCTCTGATGCCTTCCTCTTGTTTACCCTAAAAGGAATGAAGCTTTTACTGTTCTCTCTGTAGAAAGTTCTCTGGTTCAAGGCACAAGGAGGACCAGGGCCTGGCATGCCAGAGAATTCCTCAGGCTAGCCCTGTAGCGTTTTCTATCTGTGGTTTTAAGTCCTTGACTGTTTTGTCTCACCTCCTGTTAGAAAACTTCCATGATTCTTAGGCTGAAAAGGGAATCTACCTAGTCTATATGAACATTCCAAGCTACTCTATAGCCAGAGTTCAAACTACATATCTATCAGCCAGATCAACTTAATAATGTAAACAGTTGCAGGAAACAGAAATAGCCAAAAATGCGTAGGAAACCATAATGAATATTCAAGTAACAGGAACACAATATCACATCATGATGAGGGAAGGGACCTAAACAGTGCCCTTTCGACAGAACTCCATGAGCCTCCTGTCATAATGATGCATTTCCAAAGCTATGAAACAACTTATTACTTAACCTCACAGCTAACTAGCAACTAACCAATATGAAGGATTAAGTTAATTAACATAGCTAGCCAGTCAGATTACAATGGAAGCAAGAATGATTAGAATTAGCCAGGTGTAGTAGCTTATGCTTGTAATTCCAGTACTTGGGAGGCTGAGACAGGAGGATCCCAGGTTTGTGGCCAGTCTCTGCTACTTAGCAAGGCCCTCTGCAGCTTAGTGAGACCCTGCTTCAAAATACAGAATAAAAAAGTAGGACTGGGGATGTAGCTTTGAGGTAGAATGCCTTTGGGTGTAGTTCCCAGTACTGCAAAAAAAAAAACAAAAGACAACACAGTAACAACAACAAAGAAAACTAAATGTGTTCTTTTTTTTAATGTTTTACTTTTCTTTTAAAATTTTCATACAGTTACAATTTTAAAAAATATCAAGAATACTTAAAAGCAACCATATGTTTGATAGAATATTAAAGTTACATCATTTTTTAAATTTTGACTTATTTGGTTATTGCTTACCAATTTTAACAAGAAGCCAAACTGTTTTGCTAAAAATAACGATAGCTCTAGTATCAAGCTATTTCACAATTTTCCCTCCAGTGCTTGAACTCGTCATCATAACAATATATTTTTTTTTTATGTGGAGTCTCTCAGCCATAGCTGAGATGAATGCCAAATGAAGCCATACAGTTAGAGGACATTAAGTGCATTAGACGTGAGATAAAAGCTAGCATAGATGGTGGAAAGGCCAAGGAGAACTCAATTTAACAGAAGAACTCAACTTATGGTACTACTTCTGGGGTCAGGTGTCCCAACACCTCAAAGCAACATGTGGTAGGTATCAACAACTTGGATGGATCATCCATCCCTGTCTCACTCAGAACTCAGAGGTACCATATATCACTATTCTAATGAATTTGGACTCACTATTTTTTAACTCTAAAAAGAGTGCCTCAATGCCACTATAAGTTGAATCCATTGTCAACTATGTCTATGCCCTTGTGACGGGCACCAGTCTTGTCTATCAAATTTCCAATTTCTACCTTCCAGGAACATAGTAGTATTAGGAATCCTGCCCCTCTTGTATCTGAATGAGACCATGTGAGCCCAGTGAATTGTGAATGGAAGGGAGGTGTATGCCATGAAAACTTAGGCCTTTAGGTCTCTCCTTCTCTCTTGTATAATGGTAAGATGATGCTCAGTCCTCCACTCCGGGGTCCTGTGAATTCATAATGGACATGTAATATGAGCAAGAAATGTACTATGATATTTTAAAACACTGATTTGGGGGAATTATTTGTTACTGCAGCACAGCCTAGCCTGTTGAGACTGATCTATGCCTCAGTTTTACTATAGCAACCTATTTGCCTGGATCAGAGGAGGAACTCATTAACCTAGATCTGCAACAATCCTTTAAAAATCATTCAGTCCAAACGTTCCAAATACTTTGAAACTCTTCATTTAATGTGTAGCCAATTTTGGCCATGGAATGATGACAATAGCTATTTTTTTATTGAGTATTTTACATGTATTAGGCACTTGGCAGGATGTTTTCCCATATATTAGCGTGTTTGATTGACTAAATAACTTTATTATGATACAATTCCATCAGTGAGGAAAGTAAGGTTAAGTAACCCCATCAAAATTACACAGCTTGTCATCTAAAGCATGCACTTTGTATTTAGCCAGCTTAAGTTTCTAATGAAACTTAAGCTGGCTAAATACAAAGTGCATGCTCGTTAACACTAGGATGTACTTCCTCTCTGCATAATGTGGAATAAAATCTGTTCTCGTATCAGTGGCTGAATAAATACCATTCTTTGGCAGATGGTGTTAAAAAGCAGTACTGTATTATAAATACTTATATATTTCATGATTGCTAATCCATTAAGGCATTTATCTTTCACTTGAGAAAGAAACAAGGCAACTTGCATTTGATTTATCTATCTTGTTCCAACCCAGTGAAATGTCATAATAGATTATCCATTCCCTACTGGAAATATATACGGCCCATAAGGAAATGCTATTCCTATTCATTAGTAAACAGGCTCTCTCCCCCTCAAAGCGTGCTTCCCAAGCCTTCTGCTGAGGTCGCTGAGCAATGTTGGGCTGGAAGAAGCTCTCTCCTGCATGCATCCCTCCAGCACTGTGCTTACTTCTGGTTATTTTTTGCCCCTCTGTCAACTCTAGGAAAGACGAAGAAACACCTTGTAGACAGTGAGCTCTTTGTCAAAATAACCAATTCTTTTGTTTCTTTGCCTTCTAAAATTCAAATGTTCAATATGAGCTCTTTGGGCACATTCCCAAGATTTTATTTGGTTAGACTTCACCATGGAAAACAAAATTGGTTCAGCTAACGTCTATAGCCAGAACATTTTAAGCTTCATAGACCTTCAAAGTAGTGACCTTCTCCTCACCTCCTCTGTCTCTGTGCTCCATTAAGGAAAATACCGGAAGAAATTTCCATTCAGAGAAGCCAGATTGCATTTAGATTCAGTTTTGAGGGAAGAATTGAGAGGAGCTGAAGCAGGTGGCTATTTGTGTCTCTTACCTCGAATAGGCTTTGAAAAGTTCTGCAAACTTCAAAGGGCTTTTGCAACTCAATACAAACTTTGTAGACATCTTAGTCACTTATTAAAGGTATCAGCTTTATATCTACTATCTTCTTTTCTTCCTTAAGAGGCTGGCTATAGGATCACACAAATCACTCTCACATCCCAAGAAAACAGAAGATCAAGAAGATTAGGCCCCTAAACATGCTGCTGAGAGATTGTGGATGTCTTAATTATTTGCCCTTTTACTCACAGTCCAAAGGAATATCTCTTTTCTTTGACTCCCTATAACCATTGACCTGCTTCTCCTTCAAGGTACATCTGGTTTTGTGTGCGTTGGGGTTGGTGGTACTGGGGACTGAACCCAGTGGTGTTCTATCTCTGAGCTACACCCCCAGCCCTTTTTAATTTTTATTTTGAAACAGTCTTACTAAATTGCTGAAGATCTCACTAAATTCCTGAGGCTGGCCTTGAACAAACCTGCAATCCTCCTATCTCAGCCTCCCAAGTACTTGGATAAGAGACATGCACCACCCTGCTAGGACTGGCTTTCTAATTGTATTTCTGTTTGTGATCTTTCCTAAGACCAAAATTAATCTTTTGCTCATTTTGTATCCTTCATAGTACCTACCACCTGGTGATTATTCAAAAAACGTGCTAAAAGGATTAAACCAAACCAAAACAAACACCCACTATATTAGGAAACAAGGCCACTAGAAATATGTGAAATACAGAGTTAATGGAAGGCCAGAGCTTGTAGATTGGTATAGCTTGCACTGTTTTCTAAGTGGTGTCATCTTGACTATTCTTTCTGTAATGTGCCATATCCAATCCATCAGCAAATTCTATTGAATCTTCCTTTAAAATACATACAGAAACTAGGATGGTATGTACACCTATCTTCCAAGTACTTTGGAGACTGAGACAAGAGGATCACAGGTTCAAGGACAGCCTTAGCAATGAGTGAGACTCCCAGCAACCTAGAAAGACCCTGTTTCAAAGCAAAACAAAACACGGGGTTAGGGGTATAGCTCGTGGGAGTGTAGCTTGGAGGTAGAATGCTCCTGGGTTCAATCCCCAGTTAAAACACACACACACACACACACACACACACACATACTCCAACCACTTTTTATACTCAGCCTTATCATAGATACCATAGCCCAGATATATGTGAGTCCTTCCTACTCGGTCTCCCTGCTTATAAGCTTCCCTGAAGCATATTCTCAACAAAGCAGCTAGAGTCCTCCTTTTTTTTTTTTTTTTTTTTTTTTCTTTTAGTACTAGGGATTGAACCCAGGGTCATTCTGTCTCTGAGCTACAATCCCAATCCTATTTTTTATTCTTTTTTTTTTGAAACAGTGTCTCACTAAGTTGCAGAGAACCTCACTAAGTAGCTGAGGCTGGCCATGAACCTGGATCCTCCTGTCTCAGCCTCCCAAGTACTAGAGTCCTCCTTTTAAAAGATATGTCAGATAAAATCATTTCTCTGCTCAATATTCTGTGGAGCCAGACCAGATAGTGAATACCTGTAATATCAGTATTTGGGAGGCTAAGATAAGAGGATCGCAGGTTCAAGGACTGACTCAGCAACTTAATGAGATCCTCAGCAACTTAGCAAGATCTTTTTTCCAAATAAAAAATAAAAAAGGGCTGAGAATATAGCTGGGAGATAGAATGCTCCTGGCTTCAATCCCTAGTACTGAAACAAACAAAACAACAACAAAAACCTTACTGAAGCATCCCCTATTTTATTCTTATCAATAGGCTCCTGAGTTTTACATCACCCAAACCCATTCCTACTCAGCCACCCCTGTGAACTCCTCTCCAGCAGTTCCTCCTCTTCCTCACTTTGCTCCAGCCACAGTGGCCTCCTTGCTGTTCACAGGAAACCTTCTCCTTCATGTCTTTGCTGCCACCATTGGCTGTTGGAATATTCTTCCTTCTGAAATATATTCAGATCATTCCCTCCAGTCCTTCAAGTCTTTGCCCAATGAGGCCTACTGAACTACCGCAGTGAACACTTCAACCTGTAACCACCCTGCCACTTCCTACCCTCCTCAGCTATCCTGCTCTCTCCTTCTGCCATAGTACTGGAAACAGATATCTACCACTCTTTTTCTGCAAGAATGTATACTTTATGATGGCAGGAATCTTTGCCCATTTTTCTCAACAAATATTTACTGACAGAGAGTGAGTGAATGACTGAATGAATTGATGGGCTTACCTAAGCTTTGAATTCAGTTCTCATTTCTCTAATACAATGAAATTCAATGTGTTGACAACCTCAGATCACAAGACTCTAATACAAATGTATTCTGTTAAACAGACTTGAAAGCAAGATGAAGCATTTTGTTGATTATGAACCAAAACAGCTGCTTGGAAACAAAAGTGTTAAATGACATGTATTTGCTCTCATTGCATCTGATTTATCCATCTGCACAACCTGAATTTATGCTACCCATGAAGAGAGTGATATTTCAAAGGTCAAATATTTAAACTGTTGTATAGAATTTTTGAATATAGAGATTTACCTTATAGGTTGATAAAATCAAGTTTCCAGAGAACTTTTAAGCTCTATAAGTTATAAATCCTATCTATTTTCTTTGTACTGTTTGTCCAGAATCTGAAAAATTAGGATGCTAAATAAATATTTGTTAATTGAATGAAGGAAAGATAACTTTACTTTTGTGTATTTGTGTGTGTGGTACTAGGGATTGAATCTAGGCTTACTATACCTTGAGTTATACCTCCACTCCTCTCTTACTTTTTATTTTGAAAGAGTATCTCATTAAGTTGCTGAGACTGGCTTTGAACCTGTGATTCTTCTGTCTCAGCATCCCAGTATTGGGATTACAGGAGTGAACCACCATGCCTAGTGGTAAAAGGTAACTTTATTAGTCACACCAATAAAGTTTTATCACCTAGATGTTGGTATGATACCAAATCTCACACTCATTTTAGTGATTAATTTTTATTGTAACAATAATATGTAAAACTCCATGAACCAAGCAAAATAGTACAGGAAAATACTGTCCAAACTTCTTTTAATGTTCATTATTTTTTTCTTAGATGAACACAATTATTTTAAAATTTTAATGAATATTTATTTTTTCTACTTGGAAAACATAACTCTTGGTTTTTATTTATATTAGACTCTAATTTTTATAATTGCACATTAATTTTATTTTGTTTCTCTTTGCTAGTGGCTGTTGTGAATTTCATATAAACATAATAATAATATATGTCTGTTGTGGTATACAAACATTTTCCTATTTATTGTTTTTTCCCTTTATCCATAGTTTCCTTATTAGCTATGTAGATTGATGCTTACAAAATGCCCTGCCAATTCTCTTGCACATTAATTCTGTGGTTATTCTTTCCTAATATCTTTTGAATTACTTAAAAGCACTTAACACACAAGGTGAAAAGAACTAATTACTATTGAAAATCTGAAATGTTGCTTTTATTCTCACAGTTTCATTGTAAATTTGAATCTGGTCATGTTTTGATGTACTAATTAAATGCACGAGTAATATTCTCTCTCCCCAAGGAGCTCTTTGCATGGTTTCCAAGAACACAAACTCAGTTCTCTTCTTCCTCTCTTGGCAGAGTTGGCCATTGTCTATGAAGTTTGTTAGGGTATTCTTAATCCATGCTGAGTGGGAAGACATTCTTTCCACATTGAAACTTCATTAATTTTGCCTGAGTAACAATCCAACATAAGTAAATGAAAAATATGAAACATATAATTTCTTACAAGTAAACGAAAGTAGGCCAGGGATATTTTGTAAATCTATAACAAAACTTGCTTTAAGAATATACACAGAGGATTATAACTAGTGAGACAACTCTTTGTCTACAAAGGGTACTTGTTCTGGGGTTGAGTGTTTCTTTTTGGGAGTATTTGAAACAGTTCCTGTGGTATACTTATAATAATAATTAGTTCTTGAATTTTTAAAACAAGATAGCACAAAAATAAACCTCATTTTAGCTGTCCCCATCTACATGATCATATATTCCAAATTAATGAGAACCAAATTTAAAATGTTACTCTTCTTAGTCTCTAAGTTCAAAGGTTCATAAAACCAAAAGACTTGGTTCCAGATAATGATGTGTAGGTCACTGTAAGAAAGTTCTTGATGAGCAATGAGGATAATTTGTCATCTGTATCAACAAATATTGTATATGCCCACAAAATGTTTATTTATTAATAAAAATATTCTAATTAGATTTCCATGGGATACTTGGAGTGACATGGAAGAAAAATATAAGTATTATAATAATAATGAGCTATAAATATGAGTCCTCTTCAGATTATACTTTCTCCAAAAATTTTTGTATCTTAAAATTACATGAAGATCTATAGAACAGTTTATATGATGAAAGTGATGCTTTTTGTATGCTGTTAAAGAATTGGGTAGTTGGCATAAAAAAGAGTTCATGAGATAATTGCAAAAAAAAAATCCAAATATATGATACAGTTTAACCACGTTTTTGTTTTCTATGAAACAAAACATTCAAGACACATCCAGGTAGCCATTCTGCAGTGAGTCTGATTACCACAGATTGAGGTACAGAGAATTTCCCAGACATTCTTGTGGGCATCTCCAAAACCTCTTTAAAAAGAAGAGGTTTACCTGTCTTCTCCATCCTTTGTTGGTGAAAACCAGCCTACCAGAGGAGGAGACAGATGCCTCAGAGCCTTAGGTTTGCCAAAATGGGAATAAGAGCTTCCTGCCTTAATGTTTCAGTTTGACAAGTTAAAAATGTACATTGCCGTGAGGCACCCCGCAACTTAGTGAGACTCGGTTTCAAAATAAAGAATAAAAAATAGGGCTGGGGGTATAGCTCGGAGGTAGAATGCCCCTGAGTTCAATCCCCAGTACCGCAAAAAAAAAAAAAAAAAAAAAAAAATGTACATTGCCAAGCCCAACCTCACATTCACTAAATCAGAATCTTTGAGAGTAGAATTTGTATGAATCTGAATAAGCATGCCAAGAGTTTTTTATTACTAAACTGTAAAAACCACACTACTTGCTAGCTATGTGGAATTGAGCAAGTCATTTACTCTCTCACAGCCTGAGACTCCTCATCTGTATGCCAGGGTGATGAGAGAACTGAGTTCATGGTTTGGTTCTAAGGATTAAAGGATGCTACATACTTACCAGAGGCCCTAGCACACACAAAGCACTTGTAAACTGTTGGTTCTTCTCAATGAACACTGGGCTTGGGGAAGATGCTATTAGAGTTGAGATTCTGCCTCAGAATGACCAGCAGAGACTCACACTCATGCTTAGGATCTACTCTGAAAGCTGACAGAGGGTTTCTTTCTAAAGAGAGGCTGTTTATTTTACCACTTGCAATTAAAAACAATGAAATCTGAAAAAAGCATTTATAAACCAATGCCTATCACTTTGAATCTCATTATGATGTATAATTACAATGCACCAATAATAGTATTTTTTTAAAAGCAATACCTTGGACTTTTGGTTCTAACCAAAATGAATTAGCCCCATTCTTCCCAAGTCCTTCTTTTTTCAACTAAAAAACACTGGGCACAAGGAAAATGGGCATACAAAAAACTCTCAAAGGTGGAAGGAAGAAGGTGCATGCACTGTCAAGGAATCTTGGGACTTGAAAACGACATCATAGAGTGGCTTCTGGGGTTGTTGTTGACTCTCGTTACTAGAAAAAAAAAAACATCAGAAACCTCTAATCCAGAACCATCTGCATGCATAGACAAGATAGATGCCAGGAAAAGACCTTTTCTTCTTAGCCAGAGGACTATGGAAAAGGTAGTCAAACTGAACAAAAGCCCCCTTTTTAGCAATACCTGCTCTACTCTGACCAAACACCAGTGGGAGAACTCTCCACCACAACTGTCAAGTGGTTCCAGTGGGTTTAAGCTTGAAATTGATCTTCTACCCTACACCCTTAATATACTAAGGGTGCTTGGTATCCACCCTTTACCTGGCAATGAGACCAGACAAGTTGCTATATGATAGAGCTGTTCACCACTGTACTTCACTCCTGCTCACCTCTCCCTCACGTCCTTACCATCAGCAAATCCCATCAGGAAGCCAAGCTCTCTTCTTTACCCTCTACAGAAAAAAAAGAAAAAGAAAAAAAGAAGGAAGGAAGGAAGGAAGGAAGGAAGGAAGGAAGGAAGGAAGGAAGGAAGGAAGGAAGGAAAAGAAAGCAAGCTAGAATCAGCCCTAGATTCTGACCTGCTGGTGTTAGTGGATCAGCAGGAATCTGAGGTCATATCCCTGCTTCGAAACAAAGAGATGGTTCAAGTTGTGTGTCCTACTTCCCAGAGAAAGATATTAGCAAAGTAAAGGGGTGAAGCTACATTTTACTCTATCCATCTGTAATGAGAGTGTGAGTCACATCCCACTTGTGCTCCTGGGGTGTGGGGTGCCTAGTAGGAAGCTGATCAGATCCACCTACCTGGCCTTTGTGGTACACCTAAACAGGGGGATTGCCTGGTTTTAAAAAAAGAAGATTGAATGGTCTAATGTTATATTTATAAGGACAAATATTCCAGATCATTTAATAATAGTCTCATAACATAGTATCCCAAATTCCTGGATACAATTAAAATCGCTCTTCATAACAATAACCAGGAAAATCACAACTTAAATGAGACAAGACAGTCAACAAATGTCAACGCCAAGATAAATCAAAATGTTGGAATTATAAGACAAGGATTTTAAAGCAGCCACCATAAAAATGCTGTATAATTCAGTAATTATAAATTCTCTCAAAACAAATGAGAAAATAGAAAGTCTGAATAAAAAATATAAAAATTATTAAAAGAGCCAAACAGAAATTAGATAACTTGAAAATATAATAAAAATAAATAATTTATCAATGGGATGTTTAGCAGAGTGGAGATGACAAAGACTGAGGAAAAAAAATCAATTTTCCCAATCTAACAACACAAAATGAACTGAAGAAAGGTTAAAAGAGATTCATGGACTTCTAACATAAAAACAAAATGGCTAATGTTTATATCATTGGAGTATCAAAAGGAGAAGAGAGAATGGGACTGAAAAACATTTGAATCCATAATGGCTGAAAATTTCTCAAATTCCGTGAAAAACATAAACATACAATTACAAGGATTTGAGCAAACTTCCAATAAGATAAATGCAAAGAAATCCATCCCCAGATATATTATAATTAAATAATGAAAGAATCTTGGAAGCAGTCAGAAAATAAAAAAATAAATAACTGTTCTATAAGGGTAAAACAATTTCAATTGCAGGGTACTTCTTGTCAGAAACTATGGAGGACAGAAGAAAGTCGTATCTTTTTAAAGGTCTGAAAATAAATAACTATAAACTGTGAATTCTATATTTGACAAAAATATCTTTTAGGATGAATGGGAAATCTACACATTCTCAGATGAAGAAGAACCAAAATAAATTTTCAATAGAAAATGGATTAAAAATAAGAGTAAATATAAAAGATCATCCTTGTCATAAGCTTTTAAAATCATATTTCATGACTAAATTAAAAATTATACAACCACCTAATATAGTATTTGATATATAAAGAATAAATATGTAAGACAATTCAACTATAAATAGGAAGGGGAAAAAGACTTAAAGGGAGTTAAGTTCTCTTTACCTCACTTAATAGTAAAAGGTTAACACCAATAAACTATGATGTTATGTATGTATGATATAACAACTACAGCAACCAATAAAAAAAATGCAAAGAGATACACCAAAAATGACTTATATGTATATTAAAAGAAATTCTAAAAATGCTTAAGAAACTCATAGGAAGGCAAGGACAGAAAAACAGAGAAAATGAACAAAAAACATAAGTAACAAAATAGACTCTTGACCATAACATTTCCTTAACCACTTAAACATAAATGGTTTAAATGCACCATTTAAAATAGAGATTGGCACAAAGGATAAAAATAATATGCTGCCCTTTAGAAACTCATTTTAAATTTAATGACAGAAGTGAATTAAAAGTAAAAGACCAGAAAAAGTTACAATATACAAACAATGATTTTTGTGAAGCAGGTGTCTATGTTAATATTGGATAAAATAAATATACTTTAGAAAGAGGACAACTTCTAGAAACGAAGGCAAAATTATATAATTATGAAAGGATAAATCCAGCAGAAATAACATAACCATCTTAAATATGTACATGCACAACGGAGTTCCCAATTACATAAAAGCAAAAACTGATAGCACTAAAAAATGAGAAATGGATTAGAAAGCTAGGATGCTACCATTTTTGGTCTCAATGAAAATCGGACAACACAGATCCCAGCCCATGTGAACACACAGAAAACCTTACCCCAACCTCACTCCCTAACCACCATTAAAGTCTGTATTAGTTTGCTAGGGCTTCTGTAACATAGTACCACAGAATAGGTGGCGTAAACAATAGAAATTATATTCTAACTCATATTTCTTTTTTTGTGTGTGTGTGTGTGTGTGTAGCAAAAACAATAAATGCTTACATGTGCTTTATCAAACTGCCATTCCTTAATACACTATATCGTTAAAATTTTTTACATATCAGAAATCTGAAGGCAATATAGAAAGTTAAGATAAACGTAATATTAGGCAAGATTCAAAATTAAACTTGGAGACAAGAAATACATTAATTAACATGTAGTCATAGAAATGAAGTCAGTAATATTCAACTTTAATCCTATTCTTTTGAAGGAACACTTTCAAATAAAATTCATTCACATCTCCCCTGGACAGTTATTCTAGTACTTATCGTAGTACTGGTACTAATATAATATGGACTCCTTTTTTTTTTTTTAATTTTTATTGTAGTAATTCGTGCAATATAGCATACATCTTTGTTAAGTACAAATTGTTAACAACATATTTGCACACAATTCTCATTTGACCCCTTCCCCGATTCCCTCCCCATTCCCTCCCCCTCCCTCCCCCTAAGGTTCACTTCAATGAGTGACCTTGATATGATTGTGTAGGTACATCATG
>PVLC010006483.1:0-15740 GCA_004027655.1 Graphiurus murinus
TTTAACACATATCAAATCACAACATCTGGCAGATTTATTCAGGAACAGGTCAGGGCGAGGAAAACTGGGGTGTAGGAAAAGACGGGGAGTGCAGAAAGCTTAGGGCATGGTCCCCAATCCCGGGCAGGAGTCCAAGAGAGAGAGAGACACGTGGATTCCAGAGGGTATAGGAGAGGGCGGGGTCCTTCCAGCCCCTCACCTTCAGTTTCCAAGATTTTCATAGGTTGAGTTCCAGGTGAGATTTTGCTCCTCCTCTTTCCAGGTGTGTGCGGGTACATCTCCGGTGGGCGGTGGGCTGGGCTATGGCTGGGCTGTAGTTTCTCTTGGGCCGAACCAAAATTTTCTTTTCAAGGGGTGGACACCACTCTCCGGATTTTTTAAAAAGGCTAAAAACTATATTTCTATGAATTTTCCCGATACCTCTTTTCTACCTAACATTCATACTTCTAAGCTACCTCATCAGTTTCAAAATAAAGAATAAAAAATAGGGCTGAGGGTATAGCTCGGAGGTAGAATGCCCCTGAGTTCAATCCCCAGCACCACAAAAAAAACCAAAAAAAACAACAAAAAAAAATCTGCCCTGAGAAGGGAAGCCTTCTCTTTGATTTTTTTTTTTTTTTTCATTCCAACTACTTAATTCAGATATCAGAAGAAGTATCCCTGGCTCTGCACTCTTCAAGTATTGTGATGCCTAGCACATTTTCTTGGCCCTTTCCTACTGCTGGAATCTGCAAGGTCCCTGACCCCAGATAAATAAGATATATTCAGCTAATACTCCAAGAGCCTCCATATAATTCATTGCTATAATATGTCAAAATAGGAAAAAAATGCAAAATCATAACACAGAGAAGGATGTTACTTTAAGAATATAAGCACAATGATCTTTTCCTTGCTTCTATGTATTATTAATGAAATATATATTTTTAAAAACTCTGCATCTGTAGTAGAGATATTCATGGGGTTATTAATTCTTAACTCTTAGAATTCTAAGGAATGCCTTTGTACTGTAGTAGAGATGACTAAAAATAATGCTTTTTTTACTCTACTGTGATTGTTTTTGAGAGGAAAAAATCAAGTTATATATGCACATATTATTTATCTTTATGCCTATATTTTTGTGTGTACAGTTTATTTTATAATAAAAGTTAAATTACTTAAATTAATACGTTGTCCTTTACATGGTTTTATTCTCCTGAATTCTACAGATACAACTGTGTGTGTATGTAACTGAGAGTTGAATCCAGGGTCATTCTACCTCTGAGCTATATCACCAGAATTTTTTAATTTCTTTTTTGAAACTGGGTCTCATTAGGTTGCTGAGAGTCTTGCTAAATTGTTGATGCTGGTCTTGAAGCTGTGATCTTTCTGTATCTCCCAAGTACTGGGATTATATGCATGAGCCACCACACCTAGCTCATAGACACAATTTTCAAAGCAAGTGTAAATGTAAATGAACTTAAATGATGGCATCAATATTTTTTCCTTGTTTTCTCTTAGAATTGGACTTTTTCATCCTTTGTCCTTGATCTTTTAATTCATACATAAAAAAAAACTTTAGTAGGAGTGTGCTTTGTCTACCTCAGACTTTTTTCATTGACTTATATGTTCAAAATGAACTCACCTTTGTAGAGTTTGTTAGTTGAACTTCCTCTCATCTCAGTTACTGAGCCCTTATCCATGCAATCTATATACAATTTACCTTTTTTATTTCACTATTGTTTCTCATACTGTCAAAACTCCTTTGATTTTTTGGTTCTTTTATGCCAGGGATATCTCTTTCCTGAAATATTCATTTTCTGGTGGGCTCCTCAGTTGCTTTGCCACATCAGCAAGCTCTCTTTCTCTACAAGACCATCCCTTTTTTGGTGATTTGCCATCAGCATAGACAACTCAGAGGATCTCTAACAATACCTTGGTCTTTCAGTTTCCATAACTCCTCAAACTGTGTCTCTTCAATGACCTCTTCTCAAGGTTATTTTCCTTTTACTGATATACAAACCATTTTGAGCATCTACTTTTCATGTATCTGGAACTCTGATTACTTTCTGTTCAGTCTATAAAATTCCACCCTTTAAACTCTACTACAAAACTTTGTCCCTAAAGAAAGACAGCTGTATTTTTTATGCCCTCACCTGCCCTTCATATATTCTACCCCTCCTCACATATATAGCTGAATTCATGACTATACTCATTTCCTGCAAAATATTTATCTTTTCTTAAAATATGTATACTGGATGACTCGCCTTGTTCTGCTGTTATACAAAGATATTGTCCTTGGCTTCAGAAAAATTATTGTGCTGCAAGTTCCACTTGTAACTTATGGCCATGAAATTCAAGAGGCTCCTCAGTACTGTCTATCAATTCTACTACATTAGTAAGTAACCTTAGTTATAGTAAGTAACCTCCCCAAGATTTCACTCTATTCTCCCAATTCAAATAATTTTCTCTCTCATCTCACAGACAAAGATATCACTTATTCCATTTAAAATGTAAAAATGAATACATAAATAAAAATAATATATCAGCAACTTTACAGAACACAAGATCAATACATAAATATCAATTTTATTTATATAAACTAGTAAGCCAATAAATAATAAAATGAAAACAATTTTATTTATAATAACATCAAGGAGAATAAGATTATTGAAACATATTTAACAGAATAAGATATATACATTGAACACTATAAAATATCATTGAAGGATATAAAAACATTATAAAATTGATTATAGTGATGGTTGTACAATTCTATGAACAAACTAGAATCCACTGGACTAAATACTTTAGAAGGGTGAATTGTGAAATGTAAATTACATCTCTATTAACCTGTTATAAAAGAAAAATATGAAAACTATGTATTTAGATGGCAATATTTCCCAAATTGGCCTGCAAATACAATGCAATTCCTATAAAAAATTTGAGATGCTTCTCTGCAGAAATTGATAAGCTTATCTTGAAATTCAAACTAGAAATATGGGTTTCTACCCAAAAGAATGGAAACCAAACTATCAGAACAACGCCTGTGTATCTATGTTCATAGCTGCACAATTTACAACTGCCAAACTATGGAACCAGCCAAGATGTCCAACAACAGATGAATGGATTACAAAACTATGGGATATGTACACAATGGAATTTTACTCAGCCATAACGAAGAACAAAATCATGTTATTTGCAGGGAAATGGATGGAACTGGAAAACATTATGTTAAGTGAGATTAGTCATTCACAAAAAGTAAAAAATCGTTTGCTCTCCCTAATATGTGGAAGCTAGGGAGAAAATGGAACATAAGAGGGACTTCAGATGAAGACAGAGAAACCTTAGGTGAGCAAGAATTTAAGGAAGGTGATGGAGGGAGGGGGGACACCCTAATGCACATGATGTACTTTCATGAACACATCAAAGTCAATCACTAAACTGAACTTGAGAAGTAGGGAGGAGGAGGGAGTGGGTAGGAATTTGGGAAGGGTTAAATGAGAAACATGTGCATATATGCCTTTATCAGCTTGTACCTAACAAAGATGTATGATTACAGTGCACCAATTTAAAAAATTTTAAAAAGCAAAGCAAAGCAAAACAATTATGGGAAAGAAGAAACTTGGAGACTTACATTTCCCACTGCCTATAATAAAATCTATTTCTTGGCGTGTGTGTGTGTGTGTGTGTGTGTGTGTGTGTGTGTGTGTGTGTGTGTGTTTGTGTGTATTACTAGGGATTGAACCCAGGGACATTCTACCTCTGATCTATATCCCCAGCCATTTTTACTTTTTATTTTGCAGTGATATCTTTCTAAATTACCATGCTCCAGCCTCCACCCTGGGATCCTCCTGTCTCAGCTTCCCAAGTACTAGAATTACTGGCATGAGCCAGCACACCCAGCTCTTTTGTCTCCTCTTTTTTTTTTTTTTTTTTTTTTTTTTTTTCCGGTACTGGTGATTGAACTCCTGGACATTCCACCTCCGAGCTATAACTCCAACCCTATTTTTTATTCTTTATTTTGAAATAGGGCCTCACTAAGTAGCTGAGGCTGGCCATGAACCCAGATCCTCTGGTCTCAGCCTCCCAAATGCTGGGATTACAAGCGTGCTCCACCACACCCAGCTCTGTTTTGTCTTTTTTCTAAAGCAAGCACATCTACATGCATCTGGTATTCTATGTGTACTGACCAAAGGAATTCACTTGAGTAATTATGTTTTTTTTTTTTTTTCTCTCTGGCATTATTACTTTCTTCTACTTTAAAATATTATTCCCACCAACTGAAAATATGCTATTAAATTTACCTATATACTTTATACCATTCAATAAATTTACCAATCAATGAACAAACAAAATTAGGTTGCATCCCTTTCTCTAAACAATCTCAATTGTTTGCTCAATTTCATAGTAAAATCCCTTGAAAAAGCTACTTTTCACTGTGATCATCATTTTCTTAATATTCTTCTACTCAGCAAATTCAAATTAGATTGGTTTTCCCTTCAATTCCAGTGAAATGGTTCATGTTAATTCCTCTGATCTCCTCTTTCCCCAAACTTAACTATTTGTTCTGAGTTTTCATTTGAATTTAAATGAATCTCAGTATCATTTAAACCTATTCATCCTTTGTTTTCTAAAAGGATCACACTATCCCATAGCACCCTGGAACCTTTCTTACTAGGTTGACTTCTCTTTTTATTGTCTTCTCTAGTCCTCTTTCTATTCCCAATGTCTAAATGTTGGGGTTCCCAGAGATTCAGCCACTTTCAGTCCATACAATATTTATTGCCCATTTTCCCTTTCCCAGACCACCCCATTTACTACTTATATTTAGTTTTCTATACCTTTAAGCTAACAAAAGTCAGTGATTTTGAGATGTACTTTATACAGTCACTAAGCAGAGTATTCTGTCAAAATAAGTTACTGCTTTCTGTCACTCTTTTAAATATAGCCTGTGTTATATATGGGGGCATGATCTGGGTACATTCTGCATTGCTATGCAGTAGGGATTTGGATAAACCTTAGATTAGTATAGATTATAATATGATCTATGTATTAGAGATAACTTTGCCACTCTAATCATATTAGGCATAGAAAAATAGTATCACTATATTTATAATAAATGAAAGAATTTGGGTTAATTGGAAATCATTAAATTGTGTTTAGTTACTTTATAATAAATTAATAGCTTTCTTTTAAGAGAAATATGCCCATGAACTCTATTCTAAATTCAAATACTACTTGTTAGTATTTGAATGTTAATATTCCATTAAATATTATTAGGTGTTTTTAATAAAGGCATATACACTGTTTATTTGCTATTTAGGAATGTATAGATTATATATAATAGTAAAATTGAACTTGATGAGATTCTGCAAGAAGTTTAAATTGAAATAAGTTGATTTTAATGTATAAAAATTTGGAGCCGGGCGTGGTGGCGCACGCTTGTAATCCCAGCATTCGGGAGGCTGAGACCGGAGGATCCGGGTTCGCGGCCAGCCTCAGCTACTTAGTGAGGCACTCTGCAACTTAGTGAGACCCGGTTTCAAAATAAAGAATAAAAAAATAGGGCTGGGGGTGTAGCTCGGAGGTAGAATGCCCCTGAGTTCAATCCCCAGTACCGCAAAAAAAAAAAAAAAAAAAAAAATTTGGATGCCTGCCAAGCCAAAACTTCTATGTATCAGACATCATATCCAAAGAGCACATACTTGTATTCATATTAGCCATAATGGGCATTGCATTTTAAAGGTGAAATGAGGAAATATAATGGAACCTAGAATATTTAAAATATTTTGAAAAAAAAAAAACACCAAAACTCTGCATGGAGAATAAGCAGAAGGTACGAAAATCTAAAATTATGTGCTGAGATGTACTTATAAATTGACCCCAGGGAGCTTCATCTATTTATGATACTTATTTAGGTGATAGTCTATTGGAACTCAATTCAATGTTGTAATTGAATTAGCCTGGGAGTTGAGGAAAAGAATTGGTTTCTTTTGCCAAAAGGAAGGGTAAGAATTACTGAAGATTAAAGATTATGGGAAATAGGAAAAATGAAGTGATTTAGTAATGATATTAAATGTAAATTTCTCATTTATGGTGGTAGATTATTTTCTATAAGAGATTACATAAGATAAAACAAGACTTAGAAGGTTATTATAATTTTAAATGAAATTAATTTTAGATTATATTATTTTAAGATTGAAGAAATTTGAATATGGCTATATAATGAGAGAAAAGATAGAGGTAAAATACAAGGTGAGAGGTGGTTCATTGATGAATGAATATCTAAAATATAATATGGGATACTAAGTGAAGGACAGAGAAAGAATTCACCTTCTTAAGAAAAGAGCATTCTTCGTATAGTTGAAAAGGTTATCAATATTATAGAAAAAAAATGTGTTGTCATAAAGCCAAGATATTTTCCAAAGAAAGAAGTGATAATCTTAGTAGTTTATGTGAAAATCTAGTGTCTAGAAGAGCAGAGAGTTCACATATGGTGAACATTTGGAAAAAATTGGTCTCAAGATTAGAGAAAGAAAACTGTCCAAATTTATATAATGGTACTGGTAAGAAACACGTAGGAGACAAGTCAATAAAACATCTATCACTTTGTTTCCAAAATTATATTAGAAAATGCAGGGCAGTCTAGATTGAGAAGGGAAAGCAAATATTTAGATTAATCCACAGTGGGACCTTTCTGCACAAACTACATTTTATAATATGTGGGAAAATTAGTGAAAAAAGTGTACATGCTAATTGGAAATATAAAGCATCACTACTTAAATAAACAAATAGCATAAAATTTAAAAGAGATTGTATTAATTGAGTCATTTTTTTCTGACTAGAGTAGTAAGGACATTTACAGAGTAGGTAAAATATGTTGTCTTTAATGATAGATTAACATTTGAGTAAACCGGGTGTGATGGTACACTCCTATAATCTCAGTACTTGAAAAGTGAGGCAGGAGGATTGCAGGTTCAAGGACAGCCTCACAACATAGGAAGACTCTCTCTTGGCAATCTAGTGAGACCCTGTTACAAAAGAAAAATAAATAAATAAAAAGTGCTGGGGTGTGGCTCAGAAGTAGAATGCCCCTGGGTTCAACCCCCAGTAACATACATACACACACATACACACACACACACACACACACACACACACACACGCACACACACATTTGAATAAATAATGAAATGATTGATGAGAGACATGATATAATGCAATTACTTAAGACGCTCTCACTCTCTCTGACAGTGCTTGGATAGACTTGATTAAGAAAATAGACACCAATGAGACCAGGTGTGAAGCACAAAGAACTGTTCTTAACAAAGGTGGTGACAAAAGCTATTCTTTTCATTCATATTTAATATCTTGTATCAACGGAAATGTTTTACCTTGTTTAATTATGAGAGGCTTTAAATTTTCTTCAAAATTTAGTGTTGTTTTTGTTTGTTTGTTTCTTTGTTTTGTTTTGTTTTTTGTGGCACTGGAGATTGAATTCAGGAGCATTCTACTTCTGAGCTATACCCAGAGCCCTTTTTATCTTTTTATTTTGAAACAGAGTCTCACTAAGTTGCTGAGGGACCTCACTAAATTGCTGAGGCTGTCTTCAAACCTGAAATCCTCCTGTCTCAGCCTCTCAAGTAATGGGATTACAGGAATATACAACCACACCTGGCTAAAATTTTTCTTTAGTAACAAAATAATGAATGGTATTTCGGTCTGTATTTTATTCACCTTCTAAATCAACTAAATAGTGCCTGTATTTTCATACCATAATTGAGAAGAACAGCTATCTTCCTAAGTTTATAAAATAGTGCCCCAAAGTGAAAATCCGAAACCCAGTTACATTTGTCTTTGAAGTTTGTCAGTACTCTTCTGGGGTAACTCTCTAAAAGAAAATAAACTCAGCCTTTAAAAAGAAAGGGAACTGAGCCATTTAATCTTCTTATATTGATAATTGCAAGCTATGATAATTCTTTACAGACTGTGCACTTAGTACTTTCCCTTGACTAGGCTTAGACATCCTTGACTATTTCAGTGAAAATGAAGTTTATATTGCAATAAATGTCTGTTTTGTGACGGAGATTGCACTTTTATTTTACTTTTCAATGCATATTATGTATCTTCCCTATTTAGATGATCAGATGGCCATTTTAGCCAAATACACATTTAGAATACTCACATATTCACTTTTTAGACCTTATGTCTAGATTATGTTCAGAGTCAAATGCTTTAATACTGGAAGTTGTTGAAAAGATTTTCCATTCATGGATTTTAATGAGTAAGGATAAAAAAAAATCAAAGTTATTTTAAGGATTAGGCAAAGGATTGGATAAGTATTGTATTAGAAAATCTTACTTATTTGAATATAAAATGTAGGCAGCAGATTGGTATGAATAATATATATTTTTAAAAGAATATCAAGACATAGCCATGCTTTCAAATGCAAAAATGAAGAAGGCACATCTGGAAGTGAAATTATATCTATCTTCATTCACATTTTAATATCCATTTTAAAGGGAAGTTTTTATTTTAAAAATGTATTTCATTCACAAAACAACAATTGCTAGAGACAGGAATAATATAGCAAGCAAATAAGTATACTTTAGAAAGTGAATTTTATTACTATTCTTCAAGGACTTAAAGGATGACTTTTGTGATTTACCACAGACTATAGAAGAATAGGAAGCTTAAGTTTTGCTTCTCCAGCTCTCCTTTTTTACCTGTGACAGGACAACTGTCTACTTGCTCTGCCAGCATCAAATTCAAGACCTGTTGTGCTTAAAACTTGCATAATTCTTTCCCTGTGTCTCTTTCATATAAATAGAAAACCACAAAGAAGAGCCAAAATACTTACCCTTGTGACAGAAATATGTAGGCTTAAAAATGTTGCTGTTCTGCCAAGAATGGTAGCAGATGCCTGTAATCTCAGTACTTAGGAGGCTGAGACAGGAGGATTGCAGGTTCAAGGCCAGCCTCAGCAACATAGTGAGGTGATTAGCAATTTAGCAAGACCTTGTTTCAAAACAAACAAACAAACAAAAGGGTAAGGGGTGGAGGTTATAGCTCTGAGGTAGAATGTTCCTAGCATCAGAAACCAAAACAAAACCCAAAATATTGTTGTTCTTTTTATAAAGATATTAATACACCAAATAAAGCTAGTATCCAATACTCTTTAACAACACTCCCAGTTGCTCACTAACAAGTAGACCTGAACACAATTCTAACGCCTGCCACATGAGGCTGATGGTTACAGCCACATGATTGGCACTTTTTTTTCTCTTATCTTCATTTATTTATTTATTTATTTATTTATTTATTTATGATGTATTTATTTTTAATTGGTGCATTGTAATCATACATCTTTGTTAGGTACAAGCTGAAAAAGGCATACATGCACACATTTCTCATTTAACCCTTCCCCAATTCCTGCCCCACTCACTTGCCCTCACTCCTTTTCAAGTTCAGTTTAGTGATTGACTTTGATATGTTTGTGAAAGTACATTGTCTGCATGAGGGTGCCCCCCTTTCCCCCCATCACCTTCGGTTAAGTCAACTTCTTTGCTCATCTAAGGTTTCTCCTTCTTCATTTGGAGTCCCTTTTCTGTCCCATCTGCTCCCTAGCTTCCACATATTAGGGAGAGCATACGATTTTTTTACTTTTTATGACTGACTAATCTCACTTAACATAATGTTTTCCAGTTCCAACCATTTCCCTGCAAATAACATGATTTTGTTCTTCTTTGTGCTGAGTAATATTCCACTGTGTACATATCCCATAGTTTATAATCCATTCATCTGTTGATGGACATCTTGGCTGCTTCCATAGTTTGGCTATTGTGAATTGTGCAGCTATAAACATAGATACACATGTGTTGGTCTGATAGTTTGGTTTCCTTTCTTTTGGGTAGATACCCAGAAGTGGTATTGCTGGATCATATGGTAGGTTCATTCCCATTCATCTGAGGATCCTCCATACTGTTTTCCAAAGTGGTTACACTAATTTGCAATCCCACTAACAATGTATTAGGGTTCCCACTTCTCCACACCCTCACCAGCATTCATTGTTATTTCTGTTCTTGATAATTGCCATTCTGATTGGGGTTAGGTGAAATCTCAAGGTAGTTTTGATTTGCATCTCTCTAATTGCTAATGATGTTGAACATTTTCTCATACATTTATTGGCCATTAGTATTTCTTCTTTTGTGAAGTGTCTATTTAGATCTTTTGCCCATTTTTTGATTGGGTTAATTGTTTTCTTAGCTGTGAGTTTCTTGAGTTCTCTGTATATTCTAGATATTAATCCTCTATCAGAAGAGTAGCTGGCAAAAATTTTCTCCCACTCTCTGGGCTCTCTGTTGAGGTTCTTGATAGTTTCCTTTGCTGCACAGAAGCTTTTCAGTTTAATGCATTTGCATGTATTGATTTTCCTTTGAGCTGCTTGTGCTATTGGGTCTTGTTGAGAAAGTTTTTACCTGTGCCTATGTGTTGAAGTACCCAGACCCATATGAATACTCCCATGCAACCCAGGATGATTACATCCTGGAGATTTATTTTATCATAACCTCCTGTGCTTTCACTTATTTGTGTATGTTTTCTCTGTGGAAACATGCTCTCTATAATTTATATGCAATGTATTTTGAGATACTATGTACTAAAGAGGAATTTATTTCTAATATTCAAAGAACAAGTCAAATTTAGATGTAACCTGAAAATAAATTGGAATTTACTTATTTAAATGTTAAGATATTGAGAAATATCTGTAGGTCTATTTAAATTTTCTTACATTCTCATACCACATTCTTATGCTGTGTATTCACATTAAAAGAACACTAGACTATATTTCATGTAGAAATTTTTGCAAGTCAGGTAAACAGAATACTTAAAAATCATGTTCTTTCAGAATACATTGTACAAATAATTTGGGAAGGAAAATATCTCACCCATTGAATCAATTTACACTATATTTTGTAGCATATAAAGAGTTTACTATTTTAGTGTGTGTCTTTTATTTTTAATATAGAAACTCAACATTGATTTACAAGGTTATAATCACTGTTTTAGTGTTAAAAGCTTACTTGAATAATAACAAATATCCACACCAAAATGTGAAGTTAAATATTAAAAAATTAATGGAATTGAGAGAGAATTGATGATGGCATCAGAAAAAGGATCAAAAAACAGATGGCATATATAGAAAACAGATAGCAAAATGAAGGATTAAAACCCAATCACATGAGTAATTACATTAAGTGTAAATTGAATGCTCCAATTAAAAAGTAGAGATTACACAGGCTGGGATGTAGCTCAGTGGTAAAGTGCTCACTTTGCAAGTGCAATGCCCTGGGTTCGATCCCCAGTGCCAAAAACAAACAAACAAACAAAAACAACAACAAAAAAACTGTAAAAAGTAGAGATTACAAATAATGCTAGAGATAGAAGTTACGTTTAAATCTATTTTACTTACACAAGAAAATGTCTTAAATACAAAGACACATACTGCTTACAAGCCATTAAAAGAAAATATACCATATGGACAAGAATAAAAAAAAGAAACAGTAGCTAGATCAATAAAAGGTAGAATTCAGAATAGGAAATATTATTCTGGGGAAAGACACTTCCTGATAGAGCAATGGATTGATTGTCTAACTAATCCTAAATGTGTATGTAGCCAATAAATGAGATCAAATTATATGAAGCAAAAATGATAGAATACATATATAGAAAATAAGTAAGGTTACTGAACAGCTGGGTAGTAGGAGCTTGTTCTCATTGATACTTATGAAGAAATCTATCAATCACATTTTTTTTTTTTTTTTGCAGTACCGGGGATTGAACTCAGGGGCATTCTACCTCCGAGCTACACCCCCAGCCCTATTTTTTATTCTTTATTTTGAAACCGAGTCTCACTAAGTTGCGGAGTACCTCACTAGGTAGCTGAGGCTGGTCGCGAACCTGGATCCTCCGGTCTCAGCCTCCAGAATGCTGGGATTACAAGCGTGCGCCACCACGCCCGGCTTCAATCACATTTTTTTAATGCACATAAAATGTTTTCTATATCTTTAAAAAGTTTTCAGTAAGTTTTAAAATGATTGAAATCATGGAAATTATACTGTCTAACATTGAAGTGAAATAGAACTGATAATATCAAAATGACAGGAAATTAAATAATGCACTACAAAATAACTCATGTGTAAAACAAGAAATCACATAACAATTATAAAACATTTTAAAGTGAATATAAAAATACTGTATATCAAAAACTTTTCTAACTAGTGTTTAGAAAAAAATTTATAAATAACATGTTATATTCAAAGTGAAATAAAGTCCATAGTCAGTGGTGAGGCTTACTCTAAAAATTTAGGAAAAGAAGTAAGTTAAACCCCAAATAAATAGAATTCAGTAGATAAAAAGAGGTTACAGGCAAATGGAATGTTTTCAATATTAAATGCAATAAAATAAAATTATTTTTTCATGAAGATTAATATGATCAACCCTTAGGTAGGCCATTTAAGCAAAATATAGATCACAGGAACTACTAATATTGAGAAAGAAATAAACAAGGAAACTCCCCGATTGTAAATCTATAAAAAGAATAATGGCATAATTATCAATAACCTTTGCAACTCTTTTTATCTATTGACATAAAATAAATTCATGTTTTCTACAAAACTGATTCAAAACATAAAATCGGAATAGTCATAAATGAAGTATGATATATAACTTATAATAAAACAAAAACATTCTCACAAAGAGAACTTCAAGTCTATATAATCTCACTGAAAAAAATTTTTAAACATTTCTTCTTTTTATACACATACTTTTAGAAATTAGAAGAGAGGGAACACATCTCAACTAATTATAGAGTCATGTAGACTCTTAATACCAGAACCTGGCAGGAACATTAGAAAAAAGAGAAATCAATCTCTGACTTCATGGAGATAGAGCTTAATAGACAGTTTGAAAAATACACATAACTTTAGAACTATTTCCCCTAGTTTTCTCTAAATGATGAAGCTTACCAAATCAGTCTATTTGAGAATTACCTTATTAAGTTTCTATGAAGGGCAGAATAATGGCTCTCCAAAAATGTTCACATTTAAGCCAGGTGTGGTGGCTCAAGCCTGTAATCCCATTACTTGGAAGGCTCAGAGAGGATAGCAGGTTTGAGGTCAGCCTCTGAAACTTAGCAAGATCTTCAGCAACTTAGGAAGATCTAGTTTCAAAATAAAAAATAAAAAGGGCTGAAGGTGTACCTCAGAAGTAGAATGACCCTAGGTTCAATCCCCAGTAACTCCCCAAAAAGTTGGCATTTTAATTCCTGCAAACAACAAAAAAAATATGTGTATGTCTATATATCTACATACATATCACCTGACATGGCAAAATCTCACAAAATGTGATTAAATTAAGAATAGAGCAGTTATACTGGATTATCCACTGGGCCAAATATAACCAAAAGAGTATTTATAAGTGAGAGATGGAAAAAGTGTCACGGAAGGAGATGTGATGATGGAAGCAGGTTGGATTGAGCAAAGGAATGTGTGCAGCCTCTGGAATATGGAAAAGACAAGAACATAAATTCTACTCTATATCCCTAGTGGGATACATTGTGGATTTCTGACTTTTGTAGCCATAAGACAATACATTGTATTGTTCTAGACCACTAAATTGTATTCATTGGTTACAGTAGAGATAGGAATAAATACAATTTCAATCAAGATCAGGCATTCCTTGATTTATAAATTAATATCTAAGGCTTCCAAGGGCAATATTAATATCCTCAATTTTAAACAATGAATGAAAGAAAACTATACCTGAGCATTGATTCTAAGATAACAATAAAAAATTGAATGTCAATTCCTAACTTTTTTTGTTGTTTTGTTGTTTGTTATGTTATGATGTTATGTTATGTTATGTTATGTTATGTTATGTTATGTTATGTTATGTTATATTATGTTATGTTTGTGGTACTGGGGATTGAACCTAGAGGCATTCTACCTTCAAGCTATTCCCCCAGCTCTTTTTATTTTTTGTTTTAGAAAGATCTCACTAGGTTGCTGAAAACCTTGTTACATTGCTAAGGCTATCCTAGAACCTGCCCTTTTTACTTATTTTTATTTTGAAACTGGCTTGCTAAGTTGCTGGGGATCTTGTCTGTCAATAAATTGCTTAGGCTGTCCTTGTACCTGTGATCCTCTTGTCTCAGCCTCCCAAGTATTGAGATTACAGTCATGTGCCACCATGCCTGGCTAACATCATTGTTTTGATAATGACTTATTAGTTCTGAATTTTTCATCAAAATAATTAAATATAGAGTTTGAAAGAGTAAATATGGTTAATAGGTTTAATATGAATTAAATAAGTCACATAGATAGATAAGAATAACTAAGAATGAAATAATTTATTATTTTAATAAAAATATAATTAATTTACCATTTCAGTTACAATGTATATTAACCTAAGATTTTGTTACTGAAATATACTTTATAATTTTCTATAAAAAATAAAACAATGCTCACTTTGGCAGCACATATAGTAAAATTGGAATGATACAGAGAAGATTAGCATGGTCCCTGCACGAGGATGATACACAAATTCATGAAGCATTTATTATTTTACATGCAAAAATATGTAACAATGAAGGTCACTATTATGTTTATCATGCACCAATAAAAATAAATTAATTAAATTAGAAAATTAAAAAGTCCAGTGAATAGATTGCAACCAAATAATTTGTGACAATTGTAATCCTTATCAAAATATTTACTGTGTTGTAGTTCTAATACATCACCTGTGGATTTAAGTCTTATGTATGGTTCTTCCTCTATCACAGTTGAAAAAGAAATTAAATCTTAAGTTTACATAGATGTTAGTTGGGTGGTTTAAATTTTCCCTCAATTCTAATATAGCATAATTAGTATTAGATATTTTCACAAAGAAGAGAGTCTGACCCCATAATGTTGGCTGGCTTTTCAAATATTTTTGTCTGAAGTGAATACTATTAGATACAGCTTTAGCAATTTAATAGATAATAACCATGTACCGCCTATGTATTCATAGGTAGGTTTCCTAAATATAATGACGATTTTACTTTCCTCAGAAACCTCAAACATGTGGCATTTAGTTTGGAAATTCCCTACACAGGCAATAGTGGGCAATTATAGATCAGTACCCAATAAAGACCCAGCCTAAATTCCAAAATAAAAACCAAATATACCTATGAGATTGGCAAAACACCTAAGACATACCCATGCTACTGAACACCACTGCAGAAGACACAGAAAAAGAAAGAAGTCTCAACAAATATGTGACCTTCCAGGAGAACATAAAATTCATAAAACCCTATGGGAATTGTCTGTGAATCAAATAACCAATGGGATTTCATTATTCTAAAACCTCTCCATTAAGTGTGCTTATTTTTTTTTCCCCTCTCCTTAGTGTATTTCCTCTTAGCTTTCTGTTGTAAAAATCTCACACTGATTATTTGCTTTCAGAGTGAAATATTGAACTGGAAACATTCTTGCAATCTACTCTTGCTCTAAATTGCTGTTGACATTTATCTACTTGGCATACATAATTGCCCTAATCTCCATCTAGACCTCCTAAATACCCTGCTGGACTAAACTGAATTTAAAATACAATGAATCCAGAGACTGCTGTTATTCTTAACAGGTTTATATTGACATCTTTAGTTCTGGACATAACATTTCTGGTAGACTATTTATTTCTTCAGAGATATTTGACTATTTTACTTT
>PVLC010006483.1:15840-69160 GCA_004027655.1 Graphiurus murinus
TTTTTTTTTTTTTTTTTTTTTTTTTTTTTTTTTTTTTTTTTTTTTTTTTTTTTTTTTTTTTTTTTTTTTTTTTTTTTTTTTTTTTTTGAAACAAGGTCTTGCCAAGTTATGGAGGGTCTTGCTAGGTTTCCTTGGCTGGCCTCGAACCTTGGATCCTCCTGTCTCACCCTCTCAAGTCCTGGGATTGCAGATGTGTGCCACCATGCCTGGCCTATGATAATTTTTTTATTGGATTAATGGTGGAAGAAATCCAAATTAAATTACAGTATTTTTTTCCATTTGGGGATGTATTTAATAGTTGTTTTTACTAGTGAATAGTTTTGTGGGTTTTTTTTTTTCTTTTCCAAATTCTAATGTGATCAATTTTCATTTATGTTTATCTTGGTCATTTTTTTCAATGCCATTCTTACACACAAATCATAAACTTATAAATCTTTCAAGAAAAGAGGATGTATGGTCTCATATACAAGTTAAAACATCATTAGCAAGAAGAGCTTTTTAAAAATCAAAATGCAAGCTGGACATAATGGTGCATGCTTGTAATCCCAGTGGTTGGGAAAGCAGACAGAAGGATCACTGGTTCGTGGCCAGTCTTAGCAACTTAGTGAGGCCCTCTGCAATGTAGTGAGACCCTGTTTCAAGACAAAAGATAAAATAGGACTGAGGGTGTAGCTCAGAGGTAGAAGGTCCCTGGGTTTCATCCCCAGTACCCTCCCCACAAGAGTGCATGCACACACACACACACACACACACAATCAAAATGCAAAGGTTAGCCCTTCCATTGCCAAAAATAGTTACATATAGTAGGAAATGCATGGTGAATTTCAATAGTCTGGTACCTGATATTACGATATTAACAGTGTTTTATAGGTAAAGTTATTAGGAAGCTTTTTCAGTTTTGTTTGGCACAAATTTTAGTGTGGTTTTCCTTACAGAATCTACTATTTAGACTACCACCTGCTTCTGTATAATTCATACATATGATTTTATGATTTTGTCTTACATTTTAACTATTATAAAAAAATCTGAAATAATATTTTATGATAAATAGAAATTATATGAAATCATCTTAGTATCTGCAACTTAAGTTTTACTGGAACACGGCAATACTCATTTATTTAAGCTTCATCTCTGGGTACACATGTATATAGTATATATGGTCTACAATGTCTAAAATGTTTACTACTTCTATATTTGCATAAAATGTTGATCAACTCCTAGATTAGAATATAAAGAAGACTGAAATAGAATCAAATCTGAAGAAGCTAAAGTTGGAATTTATTTTAAGAATATGAAGACTGGCTGAGGATGTAGCTCAGTGGTAGAGTGTCTACTACTTGGGCCTTGGGTTCAATCCACAGCAAAAGAGAGAGGTAAGGAGAGAGACAAAAAAGAAGAGAGGAGAGGGGAGGAGGGGAGGGGAGGGGAGGGGAGAGGAGAGGAGGGGAGGGGAGGGGAGAGGAGAGGAGGAGGCAGAAAGGCAGACCTGCCAGGACAATTCATAAAACAAAAGGAAAAGAATAAACCTGTACTAGAGAAAGTATCTTAAGCTCAAATAAACATTTTAATTCTCTTTCCATATCCCAGTTCATCTACTCCATTTTCTTTACTCTACTTAGGAAAGATTCTTCTGCTTCATCGTGTGCCATAGAATTTTTACATATAAACACATTTCACATATTCTATACCTCACATGTACACATTTCCTATATTCAAGTTCCAACATTTATGTATTTCTGGTCAAGCCATTCAAATATTGCAGGTTCGAGGCCAGCCTCAGCAACTTAGTGAAGCCTTCCACAACTCTTTCAACATAAAGAATAAAGTAGGACTGGGGATATAGCTCAGAGGTAGAACGCCCCTTGGTTTAATCCCCCGTACCACCAAAAAAAAAAAAAAATTCCAATATATGAATTTTTTTGGGGGGGAGGGGTTCTGTGGATTGAACCAGGGTGATTCTACCTCTGAGCTACACCCTCAGTCCTATTTTTTATTCTTTATTTTGAAGCAGGATTTTAATAAATTGCAGAGGGCCTCACTAAGTAGCTGAGGCTGGCCACGAACCTGGATCCTCCTGTCTCAGCCTTCCAAGTACTGGAATTACAAGCATATGCCACCAAGCCAGGCCACCAACATATCAATCTAATAAAATTATTATTGGGAACAATCATTATATACCCCAAACACACACACACACACACACACACACACACACACACACACACACAATGATTAAAAACATGAAATTATTTTGAGATTTTTTTCATAGCTTTCTCATTTCTGAAGTCAGATAATATGAATGTCAAAAGTACACTTGACCAAACTAGATGCACATCATCTTAAAAAATACAAGTATAAATAACAACAAAAATAAATCCATGGCAGAGATAGTGTGTAGCATTTACTAGGATCATATAATTCAACTCTTTTGAGACATTTCTCAACACTATCTCATCCAATATTTATAATAACCTGTGGGATAAATTATATTGAGACCACTATTGTTTAATGTACTTTTATTGGTATTGTAGTCTCAAAGAATAATGCAGTTCAGAGTGATAGGGACATACATGCACATTGCACTTGGTGAGATTCTGCCTGGCTTCCTCCCCACTCCTTCCCCTTCCCCATATGTGATATTGGGTTGGCCTTAGTAATTTCACATATGCACATAACTTCAGAGAAAGTGTTTCCTTCACTGATTTTCCTTCACCACCACCACTAGCACCCTCCCCCACCCCATCTCTATCACTCCACGAGGGTTTCCCTCCATTATCCAAAGTCCCCCTTGTATCCGGATTACTCTGTAGCTTCCAAATATGAAAGAAAACATATGATCTTTCACTTTCTGTGACTGGCTAATCTCACTTAG
This sequence comes from Graphiurus murinus, assembly GCA_004027655.1. NCBI lineage: Eukaryota > Metazoa > Chordata > Mammalia > Rodentia > Gliridae > Graphiurus > Graphiurus murinus. Next base: position 18,713 of record PVLC010006483.1, read on the forward strand.
CATAGTGTTCTCCTGGTCCATACATTTTCCTGCAAATGATATAATTTTGTTCTTTATTTCCAAGTAGAAATTCATACACATAATGTATATGGATACCTAGGTTTGTTTCATGATTTGACTATTGTGAACTGTGCTGCTATAAACATGGATATGCATATATCCCCATAATATTCTGGTTTTAATCCCTTTGAAAAGACTTCAGGATAGGAATTCATAGACTTTCATTACTTAAATAACTTGACTAAGGCCATATAACTTTAAATGGTACAGTCATATCTCAGAATAGCCTGCCTTTTTTACTTTTATAACTTATTTTCCAAGATAAAAGAATTTATGGAAAACTTATTCAAATATATAAATACTTGAAATGTATTACCTTATCGGAAACACTAGTTTTAACACATTTAAATAATAATGTCTACTTTTTAAAGTAGATAATTTTATTGAAATAGATTAGGGACCAAAATTTAAGTTCCTCATTAAATGATATAAAGTATTATTGAATGTGAAGGAAAGACTAATGGTTTGTATCATGACGGGTTTTTGTTTTTGTTTTTGTTTTTTGCAGTACTGGGGATTTAACTCAGGGGCATTCTACCTCCGAGCTATATCCCCAGCCCTATTTTTTATTCTTTATTTTGAAACACAGTCTCACTAAGTTGCAGAGTACCTTACTAGGCTGCTAACTGGGATCCTCCAGTCTCAGCCTCCCAAATACTGGGATTACAAGCGTGAGCCACCACGCTGGGCTGTATCATGACTTTTTATGTTCAATCAGATTTAATTTTTTAAAAAATGAATGATTTGAAAATGTTTAGGTAATATTTAAACTGATTTCTAATAGGTAATAATAGCCCAAATTTTTCCTAAAACACAGCCGACTTGAATGAAGCTCAGCAAATATAATATTGCATGTTAGCAAAAAGTATACTTTAGGATAAACTATTTTGTGAATCATGTACTTTTAACCTCAACTACTTCTTTTGATTCTAAACATTTTTTTTCATTATTTAAATAAAACTTAGTTTTTCTTCATATTTAAACTTGCTTGAATGATTTTCTTCAATTAAAGAATTGCATGCTGTTTTCTCAATTTCATTCCAGTGGATTTAATATCTCCCTTAACAAACTTTATCACAGCAATAGTTTCAGGGTTTAGACATATTTTGACATAAAAATATATGAGTTTGTTAAAGAAATTAACTGCTTTTTTTTTTGCAAGTATAGTATAAATTAACCATTAAGATGTAGAGCAAAAGATATTTATAACTTAACTGGAATGATATTTATTCTTAGTAATTTATGCATGTGTGTTTTAAGCACATCATAAAATACATTTATTGTGATCTTTTTTATACTATGATTCAATATTGTTATTTTAGGTGTCTTTATCAGTTTATTGTGTAGGAAGTAGGAGAGGAAATAATTCCATATGTGGTTAAGATACTCAAATTCAGAAAGATGTTTATTTAATGGAATATTAAATGAATAAAAACTTGATTTATGATATATTGTTACAGTTTTGATGAGGAAAGTCTCCCAAAGGCTCATGTGTTGTGACTTGGTCCTCAACTGGCGGGTCTTACTGGGAGGTGATGGAAACATTAGGAGATGGGGTCCTGTTGAGGGCAGTAGGGCTCTGGGGCTGTGTCCTGGAAGGATCTATCTTGTCCCTGGCAACTTTTTCACTCATTCTCTCTCTCTGCTTTCTGACCACCATGAGATTAATAGCTCCATTCTACCACACATTCCCTGACATAATATTCTGCCTCACAATGGCCCAGAAATAATGGAGCCAAGTGACTATGGGCCGAACTTTTCTTTTTTTTTTTTTTTTTGCGGTACTGGGGATTGAACTCAGGGGCATTCTACCTCTGAGTTATACCCCCATGTACTGAACTTTTCTGAAACCAAAATAAAGTTTTTCTTTAAGTTGAGCCAAAATAAATTTTTTCTTTAAGTTGATTTTCTCTGGTATTTTGTCACAAAATTTTGTAGCAAAAAGCTGACTAACATATATCATGATATTCATACATGAAGCATACATGAAGACTATTTATATAAGGATTTAATAGGCCATAGATAGCATACCTGTGAATACTATCATTTTAAAAACTATCTTTGCTCCTTCGACTCTATTGCAAAAAATTAGTTCCCCAAAATATAAAATTGAAGAATTTTTTTTGTACTAGCGATTGAACACAGGGACATTCTATTTAAAAGTTATACCCACTTTTTTTTTCTTTGAAACAGGGTCGTAAGTTGCCTAGAATCTAAGTTGCTGAGGGTCTCACTAAGTCTGACCCTGAATCTGTGATACTCTCTTGTCAGCCTGTCAAGTACTGAGATTATAGGTGTGGGACACTACATCTGGCTTCATAAAGACTTTTTTGGGGCAAAGGCTAGTGTATAGTACTTGATATTGAGCAATGGCTTTTAAGCATTTTTGTCTAGAACTCACAAAAAGAAATATATTTTGCATAGTGACCCAGACTACATACCAGTCTTGATGTGTATATATATGTAAGCTAATAAAAATAATTTTAAAAGACATTACAAGATGTAATACATTCTGATTTCTGTCTTATTCTATTTTATGCAGTTCTTTTTCATCTTATTCTATTTCACTTTCTAATGCTGATTGAGACTCACCGAATAGATTTTATTAGACACAGTTTAAGAAAGAGTACTCCAAAGCCATTGATCTAGAGCTCCGATACTGATGCACACTGCCTGTAGCATAAATTAATTTTGTTTGTTTATTTATCTTGGGTTAGTCTATCTTCCATTCTAAATACTCCACACACATTTAAAAACAGGAAAGGAAGAAGCACATAAAGTTTATTACTTGTAGATACAGTGGTCTAGACCTTACCGACTCTGTCATTTGAAAGGCTATTTAGCCATTAGAAACTTGACTCAACCTCCCTGAAATGCTGAAAAGTTCTATGGTTAGAGAAAGGCTAGTGGGCTAGTGGCATTTTTCAGCTATAGAATTTTACACATAACTCACCCATAAAAAAAAAAAAAAAGATAAAACTCAGAAAAAAGTCTCTTACTCCCATTCAACTTTGAAAAATCAAAATTTTAATAGGAAGCGAAATTTCACAGCCAAAAATGAGCAGGAGTAGAGTGAGAAGGATATTGCTAATTTATTAGACCTGTCACTTACATTTCCACTCCCACTATGACATCGTTTTAAGTCTCAGTGAAACATGAAGATGAAAGACTTTTGAAGCAGTATCAAAGACAAGTGAGTTCTTTGACACAGAATGCAGGTATCCAAATTCAATATTTTCACAAATTTCACTTTCAATGTTTATTTATAATGTACCACAGTTCACTAATTATATAGCATTTGGGGGAAAAGAAGTTTAATTATAAGACCATTTCTGATCCAGTTATTATTAATCCAGTTACTACTGGCCCAGCAAAGATGTCCTATGCAACAAATAAAACAATTTTAATGTTAAGCATAATTAAAATCATTGAAATGTTCATGTTTTCTATATTAATATTCAGTGAAGACATAAATTTATAAAATTTTGACACATTTAATTTCAGTAAAATTGTGTATTGCCAAATAAAGTTTGTTTGGCATACGTAGTTGTTCTCCCTTTGTAAAAATAAATATGGATTTTATGTATATTTCTCTGAATTTTACTTTTCTTTAAAGAGAAGTAAATACATTCAAACATTCTTATTCTACTTAATAATAATAAAATGTTACATTTATATGAACTAGAATTTATTAAATTACTCATCTATGAATAAACATTTTACATAATACTTATGCTATGAACAATTATTTTAATAACTATTTTTATACAGACACACTTACATAATTTTATGGGTATAAACTGATACATCATTGATATTTTGATTTACATTTCTATCAATGTTGACACTGTAGTCTAACTTTTTCTTAAAAAAAAACAGGTTGCAGAGAATTTTTTCTGCACAATATATATTCTTAGCCTATGTTATCATATATAATTATCTATCGTATTAATGATTTAATAAATTTGAATTACTTATGTACCAATTCTATAATTTTCAGAAATGATATAAATATTCACACTAAAATTTATATTTCATTTATATTTTATATATAGTACATATATTCAAAAAGTTCTAAGTTTTTACCTATAAAATATATAATGATTTCCCTATAGCTTTGAGAATACCGTCATCACAAAAATAATCCATTCAAATTTACATATTTTTATTTTACTTTCATTTTCAATATTTTTACATATGATATGAGGCAAGAATATAATTATATATATGTATATATATTTTTAAATATAGAACATTTCACAAATTTGCATGTCATTCTTGCACAGTGTCCATGCAAATCTTCTCTATATTGTTCCAATTTTAGTATATGTACTGCCAAAGCAAAGAGTAATTATACATTCTTAAAAAGTTGATATTATTCTTTGCAGGTAACATTTCTGAAAATATTTGTCTTCTAGTTAAATAACTATTTTGCTATATACCAAATTTTGTTGTATAATGATACTAATTTTGTTATTATATTCTGTTCCTCTGATCAGTGACTCCACAGAATATTTTCTATTCAAAGAGAAATATTCTTTTTTATCCTCTGGTTTTCAGTGGTATTTCTAGGATTTTTTAAGGCAGTGAAACTATTCTGTATGATACTAAAATGGCAGATAAAATCATTATAAATTTGTACAAACCCATTTGAGTATACAAGACTAGCTGTAAATACTAATATAAACTATGGGCTTTGAGTAGTAATAATTTAGTTAACAAATTTAGTTAACAAATAATTTAGTTAACAAATATACCACTGGGGTAAGAGATATTAATAATGGAGGAAACTATGCAGATGTTGGAACAGTAAGTACATGGAAATTCTATTCTTTCTATTCAATTTTTCTGAGGATGCAAAAATGCTCTAAAAATAATGTTTTGTGATTTTTAAAGAGTTTTTCCTCAATAATATAATTTTTATTGCCTGCCTCTCCCCGCCCCTCTCTCTCTCTCTCACACACACACACACACACACACACTCTCTCTCTCTCTCTCTCTCACACACACACACACACACACACACACACACACACACACACACTATTCCCTAGTTACCATATTTCTTTGGTGTCCCAATCCTTGTTGACTGTTTCCCATTGTTGAAGAGACAGGAAGACAGGAGGGCTTTTAGTGGAAGAATTCTCTCTCCCTTGACTATGATAAAGCTCTACAAAGATTTGTCCCTGCAATTGCAGATCATTGCTATGGGGAAATATATTGGCATATTTCACAGTGATTATTCCACCTGTCTACTAAGCCATAAAAGTGTCTTCTCTAGATTTTTAACAAGTGACCCTGATGTGGTCCTTGGGAGGAAAGTATACAAAATATTGTCAAATGGGGGTTTCTCGTTCTCAAGCTAGTATGTACTAAACCTTAACAAGTTTGTCAAAACTGCTATTTAAGTCTTTCTACCAATCTATGGCTCCAGTGGCATTTGCTTTAGCTAAGACTACCTCAGTTATGACTTTCAAGATGGTAATGTGTCTGCAAACTATTTTCTCAAAGAGCCAAGAAAAGTCATTGATTTTTAGTTTTTCATCTTTCGTGTGTGTGTGTGTGTGTGTGTGTGTGTGTGTGTGTTACTAAGGATTGAAGAATTGAGCCAAGGGGCTATACTAGCAGATCTTTTTGTTTTTGAAGTAGAGAGGGTCTTGCTAGATTGCTGAGAGTCTTACTAAGTTGCTGAGGCTGAACTCTCACACCTGTGATTCTCCTATCTCAGCCCCCCAAGTAGGGGGATTATAGGTATGTGCCACCACACTGAGGTCCATATTTCCACTTTTGCAAGGTTTGAAGTGATAGCTTCTAAGCTCTCAATATGTTGCAAATGAAATCATAAATTTCCACTTCTATAGAATAAGTAGAAAGTAATCATCGTGATCATGATCATTATCATCATCATCATCATCATCATCATCACCACCATCTTAGGAAAAGCACTGTTTTAGAACTATAGATTCTTTTATCTCTTTCAGTTCTCCACTCCCAGCTCCACTATGAACTGATACATAATGAATATTCAAAAAGTGCTGTATCACATTGAACCTCACTAGGATGTATAATTGCAATGCACTATTAAAATATTTTTTTAAAAAAGAAATTATTTCAAGTCATTACTCTTAAACCAAACCACAAAATATTTCCTAAACATTAAGTCACCTGTGAAGCCCTATAGGTATCAACAACAGGAAGTATGATTTGTATGATTTTTTGTCTAATTCCTCAAGCATAACCACAAGGAATATTCGTGAATATTCTGGTGACAGAAGGGCAACTGTGGTTTTGGTAAATTAAAATAATCCTAACACAGAAAGACCTATTCTTGAATGATGGCTCTACTCTCATATAACTTTTTCTAGGCCACAACAAAACCATTCTGTATTGTTTAAGTTCTATTTATATAATATTTATTCTCTCTCTTTTTTTTTTTTTTTGTTCTTTGGTACCAGGTATTGAACCAAGTGGGATTTCTAGCCCCAAGCTACAACCTCAGCCCTTTTTACCTTTCATTTTGAAACAGAGTCTTGTTAAGTTGCTGAGGGTCTCATTAGTTGCTAAGGCTGTCTCCAGACCTGCAACCTTCCTCTCTCAGCTTACCAAGATTGATGTACTTTAATATCCTTTTTACCATTGGCATACTTTCTTGCACCATAATGTAGTCATCATCTGACAAGCCACATATTCACTGATGCTGTGTTGGTTATATGCCTTCCTCATCCAAAATTATGCCCTGAAGATATGCAAAGGTTTCTCTGGTTTCTCATCGAAGTGTTGGCATCACATAAACAAATATGCACTTCATACCTACATGTTGACTAAAGAAAATCACAGAAATAAAACATATGAAGCTTAATTACCACATTTTTTCCAAGCAAATTAAAGATGAAGAATGATCTGATGAATATGTCCTTCCTGGGCTACTGTAACCAGAAAGAGAGAAGGTTTCCCATGTTGAGCAAAAGTCAATTTACTTTTATGGCAACTTTGCTTGGGACATTTTTTTCAAATCAAAGGCATATTTCAAGCCAGGTGTAGTGGTGCATGCCTGTAATCCAAGTAATTGGGAGATTGAGCTAGGAGAATCAGAACGGTAGGTATAAGGACAACCTCGGATACTTAACAAGATGTTTAGAAACCTAGTGAGAGACTGTTTCAAAATAAAAGTAAAAAAAAAAAAGGTTGAGGGTGTAGCTGATAGGTAGAAAACACCTGAGTTCGATCTCCAGTACAAACAAAAAAAAAAAAAAAAAAGGAGATGGCTACCTCTGGACAGATTCTCTTTGGTCAGCTGCAGAAAAACAACAAAAGGAATCTTTTCTATTTGTCTCTCATCTGCAAACAATATAGATAACTCACTTTTCAGCAGTTATGTTTACCCATTCTGGTTTAACAAGATTCACAAGAAATATACATATACTGATTTTGCATGTGATTTCTTGCAAATACGCGGTTGTTTGGCAACTATATTACGCGGTTGTTTGGCAACTATATTTTGATGGATGTTCCTTTGGCATAGTTGACCCATGATTGCAAATGATGTACAGAATAATACATTTTTTTTGGTCTTCTTCACATTCTTAGAATTTTCTGATTTTTCCCTTCAGTATGTTTTTATATTATTCCAAAATTGCTTTCAAATTCTATGCATGTGTTTACAACTTTTGTTCTAACAGACTACACACAAAGCAGTTGTGTGTGTGTGTTTGTATACAATATACATGACCATGGACGCTGATGTCAATTGCAGATTTTCTAGCCAGAAGTGGTGGCACACATCTGTAACCCCAGTGCTTAGGAATCTGACACAAGAGGATTGCATGTTCAAGACCAGCCTCAGCAAATTAGTGAAACTTTCAGGAACCTAGGAAGATCTTGTTTCAAAACAAAAAATAAAGAGGGTGGTGGGTATAGCCCCTGAATTCAATCCCCAGTAACACACACAAACACACACACACACACACACACACACACACACACACACACATGATTTTCAAACGGTTGCAGTTTAAATGAAAGTAAAAAAAAAAAAAGAAAGAAAGAAAACAAAAAAACACTACCATACCATGATATATGATTTTTTCTGTATAATCTTTCTTATTTACCAACCAATTCGTATTTACTTACTGTTCTTTTTACTCTCTGTGACTATTTAAATTGTATATATATAATATATATTACATATGTATATATATTATATATATTTTTTCCACACAAATCAGTTGTTTTCAATGCCATAGTCACACCTATCTCCCAAATATTGTCCTTAGTGAAAAATAATTGGTTTTCATACTACTTTTCTTTTTCCTTTTAGTATATGCCACTAAAGGACATACTGACCTGTCTCTCTCAACAAGAAAAAAAAATCTCAAGGCAAAGGGGACAAAGTAGTCAAACATATTAGTATCTGGAGCCAGAACCTAGTCTTTTGGGCACGTTTTTAATATCCCTAAGGAGTCCAATATTACTATATGTCATGATAGTTATTAGGCAGATCTCCCAAGAACAGTTGTTTCAGTGACATAAAGAAAAAAAAAAAAAAAAGAACTTGAGTTAGTGTCAGAGATCAGAGAAAACTTGTAGCCAAAAAAAGTAAACAATTCAGTTATTACTCCTTACCAAAGATTCTAATTTTCAACACTGTTGTCCTTGACCTGAGAGCATGTAGCTAAAAATGTATGAAAAGCTTTGCTCTAATGCCGACCAGCACAGAATAATGCCTCTAAAGTAATTTCAAAGTGAAAAGAAAAAAGCAATAAGCACAGTGGTTGGTAGATTGGAGACTGTGGGAATAGACGCTCAAAGGAAAACCTTCTTATCTAAATGAAGAGGAATGAGGGCGCAACACTGCAGACAGGTTGGTCCTGGTGTCGCCAGATCTGTTTTGACTCAGCTTATTTTCCCCATCGCTGAGAAGGGGCAGCTGTGCCATCAATCATAGTCACATCATTTTTTCCTCTGTTAAATAGACAACTTGTCAGGTAGGTAACTAAATGTATGTTATGCTCCGGCAATGTCACTTATGAGCAGATTCGACACTCTGAGCGTGACTTTCACAATACAACATTTCATTACGGAGACGGTAGCAGCCCCCAGTAAGGCTGCAAGGGTAATTTACCAACAGCTCGTTCAGGAAAGTCAACATCAGTTGAACTTTAGCAGAATGGAAAATGTTGCTGCAACAAAAAGTCAACCTGATTGAAATAGTTTCCCTAGTAGCTCATTTATTCACCCAGAATACTCAGGAGAGGCTCCTTTGCATTGTTTAAGGAATTGGAATTAAACCTAAAATGAAAATATTCAATGAGAAAATTAGGCCTGAAGTCGAATGGATTTTCAGATTCATATTAAAGTATAAGCTGTGCCCTACCAGCAATGTGTGTCTAGGAAAAGGTTTTCAATAAGGGAGATTTTGCTGCCTCGAAATGTCTGAAGAAATGGTTATGTGAATTTATCACCAATTTTAGAAGTAGAGCATCTTCAACATTATAGTTTTTAGTGAGGCAGTGCAAAGTCCTCAAATAGACTTAGTGAATGAATGGATGGTATCCTCTCTCTCCTGCCTATACTTTGCAGTTTTGGGAAACTCTAAATACTTCAAGAATTTCTTGATTTCTATAGGAACAAACTGACATTGTGGTACTGAATATTCCATAAAAATATTTTTTTCTGTTAGGAAGATACTATGCACAGTGGTTAAAAATCCCCAAAGGAAAGTATATGATACAGACAAGACATCTATCAACTTTCAAAAATGATGGATTAACAGGCCTACCACATCAGTTAATTAAATAATAATAATAATTACCTACGATATTCAATAACCAGGTGCTCCATCAGCTAGTACAGCAAATGATTCTGACAGTGTTATTCAAACGTGCTATCCAAGCAGCAAATTTGATTCTGTTTTAGATAAGGCTGATCTCTATATCAATTTTTATCTGTCTCCCTTTCTTTAACTCTTTCTCTCTCACACATACTCCCCATCCCCACTCTCCCTAGCGCTAAAGAATAAAAGAGGAGAAAGGAATTTGTAAGCAAGAATGTAATTAATTCACTCTCCCTTTCAGAATTTTATTTTTTCTATCTATATATCCATTTTATATCTATTTACTTATTTATCATCTATCTAGTAGTATGTGTTTTCTTTCTTCTATCATTTAATTTCGTGATTTTTACCAACCACCATTTTAATTACAAATATCCATAGCACTATTTTGGTTTATGTTTATTGTGCTTGATACAATAAATTGCTTTTTGAGACATTGGTGCTATGATTGGAATGCTTATATGCCCCCAAATTTAAATCTTGGCATCCTCATCCCCCAGATGATATTAGGAGGTGGTAGCCTTAAGAGGTGATTAGGTTGTGAGGGCAGAACCCTCACGAGAGGAATTAGTGCTTTTATAGAAGAGGCCTGAGGGAGCGTCTTTCCTTCCTCCTTGCCAGAACACAGAAAGAGAGCACCATTCATGAGGAAGTTAGTCCTCACCGAACATGAATCTGCTACCACCTGATCCTGGACTTCCCAGTCTCCAGAATGCTGAGAAATAAATATTAATTACAAACCACCCAGTTTATAATATTTTATTGTAGCAGCTTGGTCAAACCAAGAGGAAAATAGTGTGGAATTATGTACAAAAAAAAAAAAAACGGTTCATTCTTACCATCAATACAAGCTTTCATAAAATTTTAGAATGCTTAAGTCTTTGTTCTTAAAACTTAATTATTTTATTCATAACAACTAATTTAAAGTTTTCCATTATTTACTTAACTAAAGGCAAAGTTGTGAGTCTCCAAATGACTTGTCAGTCAATGATGGAACACATATATGATAGCAGCCTCATATAGTCATATCAAGTAATGATGTCATAGCCATCTTAGTTGGTATAAATACTTTTATGATGTTCACATGAAAAAGCCACCTAAGGAAACATTTCTCAAAACATATTCCCATCCTTTAATGAAACATGACTGATATTTGAACTTCTGCCCCTAAAAAATTACAATCCTTGAAAGGAACAAAATAATTATATAAATGGATAATAACATATTAATATATGATAATATAATGATATTTACACACATATCTATGGATAACTATTCTCAAGTTTATAATCCAGCTGTTGAGAATAAAAAACATATACAAATATTAGCAAGAATCCATATTAAATACATTTTAAGATTATATGCTTTTAATAATCATCTAGACCTCTATTATTTCCCTGTATTTCTGTTCTTATGTTTTGTTACAATTATAGAAAAACTACCCATTGCCTGAGATAATATCTATTATTTACTATGCTACTTAAAGCCTTTTGCACACTCGACTTTTTTAATTGCACCCTGAATATATTTTTAATTTTTATTCTCATTTCTAAAGACATGAGATAAAGTGCTTCCAGTTTCTATGAAATAATGTCTTTGGAAGTGTCCTTGATTTTAAACATCCATTTGTATATTCTTCTTTCTTATCCTCACATTAACCTCTTTGCAGAGCAACAGTTCCCTGACTCCCCCAGGCAAATCTAAAGACTCCTCAGTGGTTTTCCTGCCTCTTTCACATCCTTTCTACATTATAACATTATGGTGTTATTTGCATGTCTAGCCAGTAGAGTGGAAATTTCTTGATGGCAAAGATGATGTCTAGTCTGTCACTGCCCTTTTATTAACCTCACACCTCATATGTAGTACACCTTTAATAAATGTTTGTTATTGAATGAATTACTGCAAAAACCATTGTGGTTTAGTGTAATGACAAATGAAAGGAAATTACAGATTTTTCTATATTTCCATAATATAATTGTGTATGAAAATGCACAAGGCGCAGTTAGTAACGCAAAGAGCTGGTGCCATGAAAAGCTAAATTGGTCATTTCTGCAGAGTTTATGCAAGGGGCATTATCTTCGTGCCGCCACCATTATGCCACCACTAATGCTCAATATGACTTAGCATATGAGAGGACCTGTTTCTTACAAGGGCTCTCATTTCATGCAGGCACAGAATACTGATGGGCAAAATTCTCATCTCAATTTATTTCTTTGTCTTGAGAAAACGGAGCTGTATGATTTGCATATATTTTGAAAGTCAGAAACTGCAGGAAGAAAATAATAAGCAAACGGTGGCTTGATGAGTGTGAGATCATTACACACTTGAATGTTGAATTGTGTGAGGCTCACCATGCTATTCAGATCTCCATAATAGAGTTATAAATGCCAATGGGATTGACAATACTCAACCATTGGTTGAGATTGCTTCTGACTTAGCCTATGTTTTTATGATTAATGTGTAGATTTATCTTTATGCATTCATGTCTAATAAACCTTTCTTTGGATTATCTAATCTTTCTTCAGTTAATTAAGATTAATTAGATTGCAATTAAGTATAATTCACCTAATAAAGTTGTTAAGATCAATACAACATGCTCTATTTTCTCTCTCCAGGCATAGGTCACCCTGGGAGTTCAAAACCTGTCTTGCTTTGGTGATTTGTCTGCTACCAAATATTATTTCTCAGTGACAGAAATTTATAGAAAAGTAATGCAGAAATAAAGAAAAGTAACTAATTACATATAAGGCTTTTCTAAGCCCACATACTTAAAATATGACATTATCTCCGATTTGTTTTCTTCACATAAATATTGGTAGATAATAGAACAATAGAACAGAATAAAGAGTCTATGATATGCATGCGTTTACATGCATATATGGTCAACTTATTTTTGATAAGAATGAGAAGAATATGTAATGGAGAAAGAATAGTCTCATTACAGATAGCATGGGAATAACAATATTTGTATGCAAACAAAAAGAAATCAGTCAGACCCCTACCTTACATCCTACACAAAATTAGCACAGGAAAAAATCAACAAAATGAAAAGGGAATAAATATGTGGAAGCCATATATCTTGTAAGCTACTAATTTAAAAAATATATTAAGAACTCTTCCAACTCAATAGGGAAACTTGCAAACATGACTAAAACATGAAAAATGGCCAATGGACTTGAACAGACATTTCTCCAGAGAAAACATAAAAATGCTCAAAAGGTATACAAAAATGCTCATCATCATTAATTATTAAGGAAATGCAAATGGAAACTACAATGTGATATTATTTCACATCTGTTAGAATGATCATTATCTAAAGAGCGAAAGTTAAGTATTGTGGAGGATGTAGAGAAGGTGGAATCCTGGGCAATATTAGTGAAAAAAATACAGAGATGTGGCCACTATTGAAAACACAGTGGATTACCTGAAAATATTACTTGTGAACTACCAAATGATCCAGCCATCCCACTTCTATGTAATAAACAGGAAGTGGAAGTAGGGTCTTGAAGAGAAACCTACACTGTTTTGTTCAATGCAATACTTCTCACAACAGTCAAAATATAGACACAACGTAAGTGTTCAAAGACAGATGAATAGACAAGAAAATATGGTGTAATCTTGATCAACATTCTCACTGCTTTAATCCAAAATAACTGACCACACAATGTAGAACAAGAAAAGTGTATTTGCTCTCAGTTTTTTCGAGATTTCAGGATTCGTTCCACATCAGAATGGGTCTGCGTAGCTCAGGGCATGATGGTGGGAAGCAGAGACAGGGAGAGCCCAAGACTTGGCTCTCACATCATGGAAGTCAGAAGCAGAAAGAGAGAGCAGAGGGAGGAGATATTATATAGAATCCCCAAGATCACAGCCCCAGGGATGACTCCTTAGCAACCAAGCCCGACTTCCAACATTGCTACATTGTTTTTGTGAAGATTAGGGGGATATTCTCAATCAAAACCATTATAGTATGTGTATTCTATGAGAATGTGTAATAGAATGGTATTCACCTTTTATTTTTATTTATTTATTTTAATTAATTAATTAATTAATTTGTGATGGGGGTTGAACACAGGAGCATTCTACTTCTGAGCTATACCCCTAGCTCTAATTTTTTTTTTTTAAATTTTGAAACAGGGTCTCACTAAGTTACAGAGGGCCTAAGTTGCTGAGGCTGGCTTTGAACTTGCAATCCTCCTATCTCAGCCTCCCAAGTACAAGGATTACATGTGTACATTTGCTACCACCCTGACTGAGAAGATTCTTTGTTGTTGTTTTGTTTTTGTACTGGAGATCTGAACCAGGGGTATTCTACTGCTGAGCTATACTACCAGCCCCAGCCCTATTTTATTTTGAGATATGGTCTCACTGAGTTATCACACACCAGTCTTGAAACTATGATCCTCTTGCCTCAGCCTCCAAAATGCTGAAACTATAGGTATGCACCACCATGCCAGTCAATGAGAAGATTCTTAAACGTGTGTATTATGAGTAATGCTTAGAGATGAAAACATTGCCCAAAACAGTAAATACAAGATCCATGAAATTTCCTTCACATATTAATATGAGAAACTTCCATCATTCTGAAGAAATTGAACTTTTGCCCCAATTATCCTAAAGTATTGGCATTTTGTGTTTATCGACACATTACTTTAACAGTAGCAGGATTTATTGACAACTTTAGTCTTTGATGTCAGAAAATAACGGAAGAAAAAACTAAATTAAATTTATTTAAATAGGTTGATAAATGTGCTTGACTTTTAATGTACAATCTGTAAGTTCATGTTTGAGATCCTCCTGTCTCAGCCTCCCAAGTACTGGTATTGTAAGTGAGTGCCACCACACTCCGGTGTATTAACCCTTTAAAAAGGAGGAAATTATGCCATTTTTTACAACACAGATGAAACTACAAGACGTTATCCTATATGAAGTAAGTTAATCACACTAGTACCAATGTTGCATTATTTTACATTTTATGGAAATATAACTATTCAGACTCATAAGAGAAGAGGATATAGGAACAATTTTCAGGGAGTAGGAGGTGGGAGAAAGGGCAAGTGATTGTTAAATCAATATACTTTTATAGTTATTCTAGATGAATAAGTTGTAAAGGTCTTATGTACACCTTACTGCCTACAGTTAAAAATACAAAATTGTGCACTTCAAAATTGTTAAGAGAGCTGATACTGTGTTAAATATTTTCCCCACACATAGACACACAAACAAGAAAAAGAAAAGGGACATGAAGAAAATTTTATAGGAGTTGTATATGCCTATTTTCTTGATTGTGGTGATGGTATTGCTGGTGATGTCATATATCCAAACCCATAATTTTAAATAGTATGAAAAGTTCTTTGTATTATAAAGCACTTAAATCTCAATAAAATAATTAAAATATAGCAACCATGTATATGCTTAATATATATCACATTGGGTTTTTATTATGCAAGTGGCTTATGAATATTTTCTTTTCATGTTTCCTTAAATAGCATAGTTAATACCCAGCAATAACTTCATAAATGACCTCATACCCTGACCTGTATGTACTTTGGCAAACAAGATAGAAGATAATTCTATGTGTTAAATTAAATGTGAACTAACACAAACAGAAGTTTACAAAGGACAAGGTGATGGACAGAGGATGTGAGAAGAAAGACTTTCTATTCTTTAAAAGTACTGCAGCTTTGAAAAATAATTTGTTCAATTTATGTACATGAATTCATATAAATTTCTCTGAAATGTGTTATTAATTTATTACTGACTGACATGAAAATTCATATTATAAAAATTCTCAAATATTGGGAATAGCATTGAGTCTATTATATCTATATTATCTAAACGATTCATTTATATACTTTTAAATAGTAAATACATTTGCCTATTTGTTTTTAATTATCAATGACCTTCCTTGCAATTTAATTATAAGCTTTTCAGAGCTTATATTTATGTCCTTGCCTTTCTATTACTACTGCTCAATTTCCTGCTTAAAATTATGACTTAAACTGGGCGTGGTAGTGCATGCTTATAATCCCAGTTCTTGAGAGGTTGAAACAGAAGGTTTGTCCGTTTGGGGCCAGCCTCAGCAACTTAGTGAGGCCCTTTACAACTTAGTGAGACACTGTTTCAAAATAAAGTGTAAAAAATAGAGCTAGGGGTATAGCTCAGAGGTATAATGCTCCACGTTCAATTTGCAATACTGCAAAAGAAAAAAAATATATATGTATATATATATGACTTAGATTATTAAAAATGAGTGATATGGAGGTGCTTTAGTATAATTCTTTATTTATGGCAAATCTTGAATGAAAGACAATTTTAAGATCTTTGCATTCAGAAATATCTTGATCTACTCCAAGCATCAGGAATTTAGCATCTTTCTTGAACAGACACACCATGAAGTTCTATTAACATTCTCTTATCTGTGATATGAAAAATATGATAATATTTAGAATAGTTTATGTAACATTTCAATAATCATAGAAATTACAGATTTCTAAGGTGGTGCAAGTAAAATTATGAAAAAGATGAGAAAAAATAGACAAGTTAAAAACATGATTAATACCCAGATACTATTGTTTAATCTCATGCTGCTCATTCTTTGCTTCTTTCTATATTTCCAATTTTTTATATATAAATTTTTAAAATGTTATCAATACACTAATTTATTTTTTCTTATTAGATATTTTAAAAGAAAACATTTTTAAATTCACTGAAGTTTTTAACCTTAACCGTGCATACACAACCAACATATTTTCAGTTACAAATTGGTTTAATTTAATAATTCTAATGTTTTGTTTAAACTAATAAAAATATTCTCACCACACTTTTTCAATTTTTTTTAGTTTCTTAAGAAATTTTCTCCCACTCTGTGGTCTCTCTGTTGAGGCTCTTGATTGTTTCCTTTGCTGCACAGAAACTCTTCAATTTCATGAAATCCCACATATCAGTCTTCCTTTGAATTTCTTGTGCCTTTGGGGTCTTGTTGAGAAAGTTTTTACCTGTGCCTATGTATTGATGTGTTGGGCCTATGCCCTCTTCAAGTAGTTGCAAGGTCTTTGATCTGACTTCTCGATCTTTGATCCATCTTGAACTGACTCTTGTGTAGGGTGAGAAAGTGGAGTTTATTTCCATTTTTCTGCATATGGTTAACCAGTTTTGCCAACACCATTTGTTGAAGAGGCTATCTTTTTTTCAGTATAGTTTTTGGCCCCTTTGCCAAAAATCAGTTGCTGTAAGTGTGCGGGTTTATTTCTGAGTCTTCTATTCTGCTCCACTGGTTTATGTGTCTGCTTTTGTGGCAATACCATGCTGTTTTTATTACTATATCTTTGTAGTACAATTTGAAGTCAGGTATTGTGATGCCTCCTGCATGATTCTTGTTGCCAAGAAATACTTTGGCTATTCTGGGCTTTTTATTGTTCCAAATGAATTTAACGACTGATTTTTCTATTTCTCTAAGGAATGACCTTGGTAATTTAATGAGTATTGCATTGAATCTGTAGACAACTTTTGGAAGAATAGCCATTTTGATGACATTTATTCTGCCTATACAAGAGATAGAAGATCTCAAGAACCTCAACAAGGAGCCAACAGAATGGGAGAGATTTTTTATTAACTACTCCTACAATAGAGGACTGATATATAGACTATACAGAGAACTCAAGAAATTTATCACTAAGAAAACAATACAATCATAAAATGGTCAAGTGAACTAAATAGTTCACAAAAGAAGAAATACAAATGTCTAACAATAATGTATGAGGAAATGTTCAACATCATTAGCAATCAGAGAGATGCAAATGAAAACTACCCTGAGATTTCACCTAACCCCAATTAGAATGGCAATAATTAAAAACACAAACAACAAATGTGGGCCAGGGTATGAAGAAGTAAGAACCTTAATACATTGTTGGTGGGATTGCAGATTAGTGCATCCATTTTGGAAAATAGTATGGAAGATCCTCAGATGAATGGGAATGAACTTACCACATGATCCAGCAATATTGTTCCTGGGTATCTACCCAAAAGAACTGAAACCAAACTACCAGACTAACACATGTGTATCTATGTTTATAGCTGCAAAATTCACAATTGCCAAAATATGGAACAAATCAAGATGTCTATTAACAGATAAATGGATTACAAAACTATGGGATATGTACACAATGGAATTTTACTCAATCATAAAGAAGAACAAAATAATGTTATTTGCACGGAAATGGAAGAAATACCTGGAAAACATTATGCTAAGTGCAATTAGTCAGGGACAAACATTTAAAAAATTGGATGGTCTCCCTAATTTGTGGAATATAGGGAGAAAGTGGGTCATAGAGGGGATCTAGATGAAGAAGGTAAACCTTAAATGAGCAAAGAAGGTGACCTATTTGAAGGTAATGGGAGGGTAGAGGGGAAAACACCCTAATGTATAGGATGTACATTCACAAACATATCAAAGTTAATCACTAAACTGAACATGGTAAGGGGGAAGGGGAAGAGAATGGGGTGGAAATCAGGCCAGGTTAAATGTGTACATGTATGTCTTTACCAATTTCTACCTCACAATAATGTATGATACACTGCACCAATAACAAAAGAAAAAAAGATATTTTATCACTTTTTGAGATCTACCCTACTAGCAAAAATTTAAACTTGTAGCCCAATATCACTAACAACAGATACAATATTGTAGAGATCTCTAAAATGTAGTCATAACACTTAACTAAAACTTTATGCCACTAAATAGTAACATACATACTAATTCCCACTTTTTTTTTTTTTTTTTGGTACTGGGGATTGAACCAAGGGACATTCTACCTCCCCCAGACTTATTTTATTTTTCATTTTGAAACAGGGTCTCCTTGAATATCTGAGGGCCTCTCTATATTATTGAGCCTGGCCTCAAATCTGTGATCCTCCTATCTCAGCCTTCAAAGTCCTCAGCTTACAGGTGTGTGCCACCATGCCCAGCTCTAATTCCTACTTCTTATAGCATCTAACAACCACCAGTCTGTTCTTTGATTCTATTAATTTGACTATTTTAGATATATTTTATAAGTAGGAACATGCACTGTCTTTTCCTGACTGCTTTATTTCACTCCACATAATGACCCATATCTTCACATTGAGCAGAATTCTCTTTCTTACGATGAAATAGCATTCCACTTTATTTCTATACCACATTTCCTTTTGCAGTCATTGTTGGTTGACATTCAGTTTGTTTCTGCATCTTGACTTTGTGAACGGTACTTCAGCGAACATCAGAGGTAGCATCCCCTCAGGATCCTTATTTTAACTCAAGGAAGGAACTCTGGATCACACAGTAGTTCTAATTTCAATTTTTTTTGAGAAATATTTGTATTGTTTTCCATAATGGATGCACCATTTAACATTTCTACTAATAGTGTACAAAGGTTTCTATTTCTCTATATTCTCAACACTTGTATTCTTTTTTATTTTATGATAGTCATCTTAATAGGTATGGAGTAATAACTCATTATCGTTTTGATTTGCATTTCCTTGACAATTAGTGAGATGATATATTTTTCACATATACTTGTTGGCGATTTGTAATCTTCTTTGGAGAAATCTATTCATTTCTGTAGCCTTTATTTATTAATTGGTATCATTAGAAGTTCTTTTTTGGCGGGGGGGTTCTTTTTTTAGTACTGGGTTGAAAGAATTCCAGTAAGGCACTACCATAAAAATAGTCATATAAATCAATCAATGAAACAAACAAACAAAAAGAGCCAAGAAATTAATCCGTGTACATGCAGTCAACTGAGTTTTGACAAGCCTACCCATAATACACAATGGAATAAGGTAAGTCTCATGGACAAATAATGTTAGAAAAAGTGGGTATCAACATCCAAAAGAATGAGATTGGACTGTTTTCTAATACTATATACAAAAATCAACATAAAGTGTATGCAGTAAATATTTTAACATAAGATCTGAAACGGTAAAACTACTTGATGAAAACGTAGGTACAAAGCTTAATGTCATTACCATGGGAAATGATTTTTTTATATATGACATCAAAAGCACAGAGAAGAAAAGCAAAAACAGAGAAGTAGGATTACATCCAACCTAAAAATCTTCTATACTGAAAAGGAGCAATCAACAGAGTAAAAAAGCAATCTATGGAACGGGAGAAAATATTTGTACCTTCTTCATGACTTCAAACTATCCTTTAATATTACACAGGCTTTCAAAAAAATTTTAAATCATTACACAGTATGATACTTCACTGAAGCCAAAAGGAATGTTGTATGCTAAAACTACTATCTGGGGGTAGTAGTTTTAGCATGCAACTAAGCACGCACAGGTTCACCCCACAGATGCAAGCAGGCACAAACATCTTTCGCTTGCAATGAGAACGTCTCTAAAAGTCACTGGCAAGGCGTGTGTTCCAATAATAAATCTGCAGAAGCACCTCAAAGCCTGCAGTTGTGGCTACATGGCTGCCTTCTCATAAGTGAACATTGCAGATTGAAGGAGGCTGCCGAGGCTGCCTATCATTCCTTTCCATTTGTTTTCATAAATTTTAAATTATTCCTTCTCAAAGAATCATTAAGTTTTGTTTGTCAATTATTCAAACTTATGTTAGAGAAAGCTGGTCTGCACCCAAATCTTTCTCTCTAAGTGGAGAATGTCGTGCTTAACAGATGGGATAAAACACTTTACAAATAATTCCAAATTACACAATGTTTGCATGGTACTTAACTGAGACATTTCACCAAAACAGAAAGCCGCATTTTGATTAGAACCTACCCTAGTCAAGCCATCTTATGAATAGCTATAAAGAGAACCAGTATATTCATTTTGGAAGAATTTGAGCTCTTATCAGAGAAATTTTTTATTTCAATATCAATGAAAAACTCTATTTTTTATGTTAAGGCTATGAGAACCAGTCACTAATATACATTTGATTATTTTGAGTATTTTCCTAGAAAGGTTATCTTTTATCTTACTTTTAATCTATTTATGTTAATAATGAAGCAGTCGAGACAGAGATTCAAGTTTAGTGTGATACTGGCATGTTCCGAATGTATGATTCTTCAAGAATCTATGTCTTATGAGAGCTTCTTAAGCATTTATTCCTTACTGCATTTCATAAAAGATTATGGCTGGATTTTAATACTTTACTCAGAATTCCAATTATATTTATATGATGCATATATGATACATCAATCAAAAAAGTGTCAATATAATTTTATTGGTTAATATAAACTAAAATGTGCTTTACTCTCTCAATGTCTTCAAAGCAAGACTCCTATTAAATTTTACATGTGCTCTCTCCATGTCCTAGAATGATCATTTTACTAGAGTAGTTTTCATGAAAACATTGGAGGGAGGCAACTGGCCACAAAATATAGTGATAATGGCAACAGTGAATATAATTGATTAATTGTATTTATGAGTCAGCACTAATAGCACTGAGCACTAATTCCCTTCGAAGCTTTCCCTATGCACGGCCTTGTTGAATTCTCCAAACCCTATGTAGTTTTTCTTAATTATAAATAATTAAATAACACTTTGAAGATAAATTTTATCAATTTAGAGAGATGGTGACAATTTAAACACACAGTGAAAGACTGGAAAGCTTCAAAGAACCTAAGAGCCTCCTTTCTATTTTTTTTCTTTTTCTTTTTCTTTTCTTTTCTTTTTTGGTGGTGCTGGATAGTCAATCAAGACATTCTTCCTCCAAGCTACACTCCCAGCCATATTTTATCCTTTATTTGGAAACAGGGTCTCCATAGGTTGCTGAGAGCCTCTTTAAGTTGCTTAGGCTGGCTTCAGATCAGTGATTCTCCTGTCTCAACCACCCAAGTACCAGGATTGCAGGCATGTGCCACCATATCCATTTCATATACCCTTTGGGGCTCTTTCTTTGCTCTAATGTTGTTGTTTTGTTCTGTAAAGTAACTTTAATCTCTAATTGCCAAAAGAGAATACAGTTTATTTCTTTTAATTTTTTTGTACTGGGAATTGAATCCAGGAATGTTCTACCGCTGAGCTATACCCCCTAAACATTTTAAAATACTGAAATGATAATAATTTTTTAAATTTTGAAATAGAGTCTTGCTAAGCAAGTTGCTGAGTCTGGCTTTGAACCTGCAATCTTCCTGTCTCAGCCTCCCAAGTACTGGGATTATAGCTGTGCACCAATGTGCCCAGTTAACAGCAGTTAATTTTTTGTGTGTGTGTGGTACTGGGGATTGAACTCAGGGGCATTCTACCTCCGAGCTATACCCCCAACCCTATTTTTTATTCTTTATTTTGAAACAGGGTCTCACTAAGTTACGGAGTGCCTCACTAGGTAGCTGAGGCTGGCCGCAAACCCGGATCCTCTGGTCTCAGCCTCTCAAATGCTGGGATTACAAGTATGAGCCACCACGCTTGGCTAACAGTTAATTCTTAAAGGAAGTTTTCCACATTTTAGTCTGTTATACAGGCAAACTCAAACCTTTCCTCTAACCACATATATGCAGGGTAAGGTCTGCTTGGCCTATTTGTGTGTTTTATTGTATGGTATTGGGGAATGAACCTTGGGTACATTATACCTCTGAGCTACACTCCCTTCTCTTATTTCTTATTTTAAAATTGAAATGGAGTCTCACCAAATTGTCAAGACTATCCTCCCACCTGTGATCCTCCTGTCTCAGCCTCGCAGGTACTGGGATACTTGGTCTATTATTATAGCTGCACACACAAATTTGTGTGTGTGTGTGTGTGTGTGTGTGTGTGTGTGTGTGTTTGTGTTAGGGTGGGAGGCCATACTAATTAATAAAGCTGTTGAGACCCTGCCCTCATTCGTGTGTGAATATGATGGTGTTAAGTTAAAATGTCAAAATGTTATATTTGTAAAAAGAGAATGTACATAATTATAATATTATAGCTTCTAAAATATTTTATTTTTATTGAGAAGTAACTTACATATAATAAAATGTAATAATCTGAAGTATCTGTTTTGATGATGTTTTAACAGCAGGGTATACTCACTGTATCCACAACCCAAGTAAAGATATTTTCAATATTTCCACCCCAAAATATTTTTAATTCTGTTATTTCCAGTCAGTCTCTCCTCAGTCCCATTTTCTTTGTTCTATTATTATAAACTCCTCATTCGTATACTTCATATAAATGGAACCATACAATATGTATTTCTGTGTCCAGCTGGTATTGTACAACATAATATTTTTGATATTCATTACTGCTGTTTTATTTATGAAGTATTCATTTACTTTTATTGCTGAATAATATTCTACTGTATGATATATGAATATTACATGGATTGTTTGTCCATGGATTGTTTGTGAACATTTGGGTTGTTTTCAGGATTTATCTATTATGAATACAGCTACCATGGACATTCTTGAATAAATACTTTGGTGAACATGGGTTTTTATCACACCTGGGACAATTGCATGATTCTCTAGCAGTCTATGAGCAATGAGAAGAAGAGAGAATTTTTTTCTGCTAACTATAAGAAAGATTTTGTGAATTAATTACAGTCATTTAAAAATAATAAGTTATCTCATGGTCCAATTATTTCTACATCCATTAAAGGGGTCAAATAGAAGCTAAAAAAGTATCTAAAAGAGTTGGTAGCTATTTTTGCATTTGTGGAAATCAGGCTAGTTATCTTCATTGTATTCTTGTAACTCTAAGATTCTAAAATGAGCAGATTATGTTATAGTACATTTAGCACATTTACTTGGTATTGCAAAACAGGCAATTTCTCTAATGCAAATCATATATTTTATAGGCAGGTAAATTTAGACATAAAAGTAGTTAAAGACTGTAAGTCAAATGTTAACCATACTGAGAAGAAATGTATGCTTCTTTCCTGGTGTTTAGGGAAAAAGAGTGAGACATACAAATTAAATATACAATATTTTGCACAAAGTATATTTTGCAATGTTCAAATACATTTTTTCATAAGGAAATATAATATTCGGGATATCATCAGATACTCCAATACTGTAAATAATGCAGTCTAATTTTTATAGATTGCCAAAAATTTAACCTTGAAGAATTCATTTTATGAGGTTCACATTTTCTGCATAGATACAATTCCTCAGAGAATCTTTTGCTTATAACTTGCAGCGTGCATATACAATACCAAGATCTTATATTTGTGCTTCATGTTAAAGCAAGAATGAATGGTGCTCCAAAATGATCCTTTGAGTCATATAAATAAAAACTGAAATCTATAAAGGTGATGAACTATGATTTACTAAACTCAAAAAATTTCATTTTTTTCTCATACCACCAAATTGTACAGAGTGTTATTTAACAAAGTGACTTTGGTCTGTATGACTGTCCTTTGAAAATGTTCTGGTAATGCGCCTTAGCAGCAGGGTTTTGCCACTGACTCTGACTACAGCAAAGAACTCTAAAAAGTGCAATTGTTCCTTGAGAGTCCTCGGTGGGAAGTAGAAATGAACAATGTGTTGAAATGTAAATTTCCTTCACATTCTTACAAATCCTGCTCTACAGGGATTGCACTTTTCAAAGGAATCTTCTATATTTACTACTCCACTTGTTAAATTGTAACTCCCTGGGCCAAGATTTGTCAAATGATGAGAACTGTCACCACAGGGCTAATTCAGCATGTTCCACCAGTGTTACATGGGACCCCTTTCAACCTAACAGTAAAAGACTGTATCTAGAAAGTGGTGTGTAAGATCTGTAAAAATGAAACTTTAAAAATATTTCTCATGTCTTTTTATCATAGAAAATTAACCAGTGTCATTCATAAATAGGTAGAAACCAATGATATATGACAATGTATGTTGTTCTTCTTTGACTCCATAGTCAAATACAATGTCTTTTAAAATAATAATAATAATAATAATAATAATAATAATAATAATAATAATGAGGAGGAGGAGGAGGAGGAGGAGAAGGAGGAGGAGGAGAAGGAGAAGAAGAGGAAGAAGCCAAGCATGGGGGCACAGGCCTGTAGTCCCAGTACTTGGAAGGCTGAGACAGTAGAATCTCAAGTTCAAGGCCAGCCTCAGCAACTTAGCAAGTTCCTTGGCAACTTAGTGAGGCCCTATTTCAAAACAAAATATAAAATAGGGCTGGCAGTGTTTCTTCAGAGATAGAATGCCTTGGGTTCAATCTCCAGTACCAAATAAATAAATAAACATGTAAAGCAATTTGGAATTTTAAAATTATATAAATGGCAAATTATTTAGTATTACAATTTTTTCTCATCACAATAATGAAACTGTGGTAATGCATAGAGTAGTACTAAGATTTGTATGAACCTGAGATATATTTTCTTCTGAGCATCAAATACTGTAGAAAAATGTATCCCTACTAGACATATTAACCATATGCTATGTATATTCATTGCAGATTAGATTAATGCATTTCCAGAAATGTTTTTCAGAACCCTGTAGGCGCCATTGATTTGCCTGAGAAGGAAGCTTCTGGTGGATAAGAGGAAGGGGAATTTTCTGCCTATCCAGTAAGATTCCCTCCTATCAACCAGAACATCTGTTTCATCTGCTTTGATCTGATTCACCTATATCATTTTCACACAAAAGAAAATTGTATAATGAATATATACATATTTAGTACACACATACAAACATAAACACATACACCAATTGTAAATGTTTGCCATTGACATCCCAACTACAATATACCTGAAGTAGCTGATCATTCTGGTAAGTATTGTGAACATAGGAAGGTTTCCAAGTATAGGGGAACATATTCATGTCCATATTTTTATCTCTATCTGTGTGATTTCAATTTAGCTTATTAATTATAGGACGTGGTGGTACACACTTGTAATCCCAGCATTTGGGAGGCTGAGACCTAAGGATCCGGGTTCATGGCCAGCCTCAGCTACCTAGTGAAGCACTTCACAACTTAGTGAGAACCAGTTTCAAAATAAAGAATTAAAAGTAGGGCTGGGGGTATAGCTCAAAGGTAGAATGCCTCTGAGTTCAAACCCCAGTACTGCAAAAAATAATAATAATAATAATTATTATTATTATTATTATTATTATAGGACTATCAATTCTTTTTTGGTTATAATGAATAGGCTTCTATACTTATCTATAATTTGTATCTCCTGTACAGGATAAGATAAGTCATAAAACTGGGTGTGGTGGTACATGCCTGTAATCCCACTAGGTTGAAACAGGAGGGTTACAAGTTTAAAGCCAGACTCAGCACCTTAGTGAGGCACTCAGTAACTTAGCAAGACTCTGTTTCAAAATAAAATAGGGTAGGGGTATAGCTTGGTGGTAAAATGCCCCTGGATTTGATCCCCAGCACCACAAAAAAAAATAAAATAAAATAAAAGATAAATCAGGAAACATCTTGAGATATCATTTTAGCTACTGTACTATAAATAAAATACAGAATACAAATTGTAAGTACAGAAAAAACTACGCCAAACTATCTCAAGAGTGTAGGCAGAAATGACAGTGGCTTGAATAATGTGATATTGCTAAGCATTCATATATTGGATACAGAACAAACAGGATGTGTAGGTATGATAGTTATAAGATGGAAGGATAACAGGATAAAGCTAAGAAAGTATCAGTGGATGATGGGACCATTCCTGAGATTATAGACACTTGGAAAACAAGGGTTTTTTTGTTTTGTTTTGTTTTGTTTGTTTTTGTGTGTGTGTGTTTGTTTTGCAGTGTTAGGGATCTAATGCAGGGCCTTATGCATGCTAAGCAAACACTATTATGGAGCTAAACCATCAGCCCCTAACAAACAGATTCAAAGGGGGAGATTTGTCTATGATTAAATTTTCACATATAAATTTTGGTTATTAAGTTTAAAAAGTTAGTTTCAGTTAGCTCTTCTCCATTAAAAAAAAGTTCTAAACTTAGTGTCTTTAATGTTTCCTAAAAATTACTATTCTGAGGTAGGAGTCATATTGAGGTAAGATAAAGAAATAAAAGAAATATATAGAAGAGAGACATATAGGAAGAAAAGAAATGTAACTTTAATATGAAATCCTGTGGCATCATTCCCTAATAGCCTTACTCCAAAACCAGGCCTATTACTTTCTTCTCCTCAACCATGGTAATTAGTCCCAAAGTTCTAAGCAACTTATAAGTCCTTAATAATTACCTTGAGCACTGTTGACTATCCTCAAAGAGTTATTTATTGATCAGACTGAGGTAGGATAGGGAAATAAAAGTGATAGTTAGATAGGATAGGAGACAAACAAGGAAGAAAAGGAAGACTATAGCTGCTGAAATTCTTTTCCATTACAAAAGCCAAGAACCTTGCATATCTTGAATTGAGGAGTTAACTCTTCTTCCATGAAAAGATAACAGAGACACACAAAAGATCCAGAAAGGTGGCCAGACACCAGACACCATACTGAAAACTCACATCTTCAACTATTAATGATCCAACCTAGGAATAGTTAAGCAGGACAGATATCTGTTGGTTAGAGGACAGAGATCACACAAAAGAGCAATCTCCTTGGGTTTTATTTAAACTATATTTGAATAGTTCAAATAAAAGGGATACTTATTGAAAAGATAGTAAAATCAGGACCCAAATGACCAAAACTCCTTAAATTATATTGCAACTACTTGACTGATATCTTCCTCACATACCTCCTCGTACCCACCCCTCACCAAAGTCCCCTATAGAAGAAGAGTCATCAATCCCACTCTGGAGATGGCTCACAGTCTTTTTAAATGTGTTTGTCTTGCTTTACTAAATAAATCTTAGTCTATGTCCCTGGCTGATTTGTGCTAAAAATCCTTTTCTGTCATGTAAGCCAAGGACCCCACAGATCAGATCATGAGTTGTGTTTCCCTCTCTCCCCCACTGTGAACTCCTCTGGAACCTTCACAGAACCCAAATTTCTCTAGTGACATTGCTAGCTAGGTTCATGTCAGCTGGGTTCACTCAGGTGTGTGTGGTGTGTTTGGTGGTACATTTTTAAACCAGTACCTTGCCTTCAGTAGTGGAGCATACCCACGGTAAAAGGAGTAAGTTTCATCATGAAAATAACAAGTAAAGAAAGGATAAAAAAGCTAGTGGCAGGAAAAAAAGTAATATATATTTTTTCATAATTACATAAACTCTGGACCTAGGTAATTAAAATATATGAGACTCTATTTTTAATAAAAATAGCATTACTTAAAGTTTACAAGTTCAATAATCAAAAGTATCTCCCTTGTTTAAAATATAGCTTTTGGGAAATAAGCTAAATAAAAATTACATTATATGAAATCCCCAGAAGACTGAGAATATTTTATGGGATAGTCTTATCTTTATCCCCTGGCCATATTTAATTAAAAAATGTCTTGTATCTTTCTTAAATAAGTTGTGCATTCTCTGCGCTCTCTCACGTGGGCACACACACCCACACACCTACTGAAACAGTTCTAAGACTTTTATGTGTTCTTACAGAGAGCGCACAAATTCAAAAGGAAGATAACATTTTAAAAATAAAATAATAAAGACTTACAGTTACGAAAATTTCTTAAGAGAATAGGTAAAATGTTCATCATTTGTTAGTAGAACAATTAAGTCCTAATTTTTTCCTCTTTAATTTATATCCTCCCCATTATTTCCTCTTCAAATTTAATGACTTCAAATGACTATTTATTTATCTAATAATTCTCAGGCCGGTAATTTAGGATGTAGCTGGACTACTCACCTGCTTTTTGACCCAGGGCTTCCTAACATCTTCAGTCAGCTGTGATATATGAGCTGGGTAACTCTGCTACTCAGAGCAGGCTGGCTGTTTGCTAAGAGCCTCTGGCTTCTCCTTGTGGTCTTTTTTCCTCCAGTAGGCTAGCCCAGGCATTTTCTCATGGCAGAGGCAAGACTCTTGTGGAAGACAAGAGTGTAAGCACAAGAACTGGAAGCACCTTGAGGTCTACCCTTAAAACTAGCACACCATCACTTCTGTAGGAAACCATTGGCCAAATTAAGTTGTAAGGTTATCCCAGAGTCAGAATGTGGCAGAGACTACACACTTTTGGACAGGTTCTATGAATACTGAGTGATTTTATTAATCGAAACCATTAACACAATCAACTGAACAGGGTTCTCATAATGTAAGTCAGATCCTCCATATGAAATTATTATTTGTTCTTTTCTTTCTTTCTTTCTTTTCCTTAAATGAATAAAACAAATATGAATTCTATATCAGTCAGAATTCTCCAGAGGACCTGAACCAATGGAATGTATATTTAATTAAAAGAGAGGATGTATTAGACTGACTTACACAATCAGAATCCGCGCAGTACCACAATGGCATCTGCAGGCTGAAAGTGGGGAAAACCATGGGATTGCTTGAGTCCAACAAGCTGGAAGCCTCAGAACTGGAGTGACCAATGATACAGTACCATTCCAAGGCTGAAGGCCTCAAGGTTCCATGGAGAATCATTTGTGGAAGTCCATGTTCAAAGGCTGAAGACTCAGGAGGCTGATGTCCACAGACAATGGCAGCAGCAAAATAAATAAATAAATAAATAAATAAATAAATAAATAAATAAATAAATAAATAAATAAATAAAATGCACCCCTACGATAAAGATTGAGCAAGTGCATGCACATGCTTCCCCCTTCAGGTGCTTGTTGCTGATCTAGGTCCCTTATTCCCAATAGGACAGTGGTGTCTACATTCAGGCAGGACTTTATTTAGTTTGCTGACACACATGCCAATTGAGCTGTACCCCCAGCCCTATTCTTTACTCTTTATTTTGAAACAGGGTCTCACTAAGTTGCGGAGTGCCTCATTAGGTAGCTGAGGCTGACCGCAAACCCGGATCCTCCAGTCTCAGCCTCCCAAATGCTGGGATGTGCAAATAACTTTGAATACACACATAAATATGTTTTTCCAATATTCTAGGCATCTCTCATTCTAATCAGGTTGACAACTATGGTTAACCATCATGACCTCTGTTATCTTTTATCTTTTGTAATTGAGGAATATTTAGTAGCTGAAAATCATCTTACTAAAAGTATGCACTTTTGAATCAGAGCTTGGTTTTGAATCTACTTGAAATTCTTTGGACATAATTATTATCTTTGAGACCATTTTTCATTTCTGCAAATTATGAAAAATGATACAGATTTTCCAAGGTTTTGTTCTATTATGGGTGATGTTTTAATTATCTGTACCTTACTTAGATATTCAATAAATTTGAGTCATTTTTATTATGCCATATTTAATTTTATTTTCTTATAATGAGATAGCTAGGCACAATGGTATACCCCTGTAACCTCCCAAGCTACTTGGGAGACTGAAGCAGGAAGATAAGAAACTGAAGCCCAGCCCAAGGGATTTTTCATGACATAGTCTCAAAATCCGAAATAAATAAATAAATAAAAGCCCATGGATGTAGCACAGTGATGGAGTTCTTGCCTAGTATGCATAAAGTTCTGGGTTTCAGCCCTAAAACTAAAGAAAAAAATGATGCCATGGTAGTATTTTTAGTCAATAGATACCAATAATATTATAAAATTATAATATTATAGAAAAAGCTATGCTGTATTATGTCATAGTAGTTCACTAGCTTTTTACTTTGTAAGACTGTAATTGGTGTTTACTTGATCTAGTTTGGATGAACTTTTTTTGTCCAAAAGATATATACTTTCTCTAGGGACAATAAAAATGAGACCTTTCTGGAACAAAGCATTATTCTTCAAATAACACCCAGCTTAAGTATCGACATTAAAAAAAAATTCTTATTTGGTTATTTTTAAACTATTTAACATTTTTGTAACATTATTCAAGTAGCTGTCATCATCTTTCTCACTATCATTATCAAAATTATTATTTACTGTTTTTGTTTTGTTTAGTTGTGTGTTTTTGTCTTTGTATATGCCTTCTGTTTTCCCTTCCAAGAAGGAGATTGACACAATTAAAAAAAAAAAAACAAAAAAAAACCTTGGTTTTAGCTTTAAAGTTTGGCTATGAGCAGGGGCTAGAAGGGAGTGAGAAGAAGGGATAGAGAAAGCTGGAAATGTGGTGAGGTCATTATTTCTTGTGTTTAGGATGAAGTGACTGCTTTTAGATAGTATTTCCATAGGTCTTTATCTACTAAGACACTTCTAAATGTTCCTTGAGTGTTCTTTAATGGAAATTAGCTGGATAAATATTTTTTATGTCCTTGGTTTTCTTACATTTCTTGAACACTCATTTTAAAATTAATCAAATTAAAGAGATGTTAGTCTGCAAAGATGAGTTTCAGAATTGATGGTGATTTTTCTTTATTTCCCTGGCTGTCCTACTTAGTTATGCTAGAATAAGTCTCTTCATATTTCAAAGGAAAAGTCAGTCCAATCAGCTTTTAAGATCTCAGTTCTGTGATGTTAGATCCCAGCACTATGGAACTTTTTCTTTATATTACCTTCTGTTTAGTGTAACAGCTGAATTTAGAGCCATTTCTGTTAATATTTTTGTTCTTTTTGACCTAATTTGATAATTGAGATATGACCATATAACTAGTATTGATCTCATTGTGAGACCATAGAAAAATGATAAAGGAACCCTACTTGATGGGTGTAGAGGTGTTAGTGAGACTTACTCTGTCAGCTATTTTCATTTTCTCTGCCCTCACATCACAGAGGCCTAAAGCACAGAGAAAGCATGTGGAGGAGAGAGCATATATAATCTCCAAGGCCACACCCCCAGGGATCCTCCTCAGCAACAAAGCTCCATGACAAACATGACTTTCTTATCTATGTAAAGTGTGGGGACAATCTAAATCCAAACCCTAACATTTTTCTAAATAAATCTCTATGTCTATGGCTGGCTTGTGCTAAAATGCATTTCTATCATTTAAGTCAAGGACCCTGCTAGTCCTGAATGGGGTTCCTGTTATGAGGAAACAGGCTGTGATTTTCTAAGACCAATAAGTTACATCACACAAAATTTATGTCTTTCCACAATATCATTAGGTTTATTCAACACCAGAAGGTTATAGCATGCAGGTTATTATTAAGAAATTCTCTAAGTAAACTTAAGCTAGTTTAAGATCCTGGGTGGCAGCTTTGCCAAAGCCAATTAGCTATGAATGAACATCAAATGATTCACTCCACACTAATACTTTTTTTTTTTTTTGCGGTACTGGGGATTGAACTCAGGGGCATTCTATCTCCGAGCTACACCCCCAGCCCTATTTTTTATTCTTTATTTTGAAACCGAGTCTCACTAAGTTGCGGAGTGCCTCACTAGGTAGCTGAGGCTGGCCTCGAACCCGGATCCTCCAGTCTCAGCCTCCCAAATGCTGGGATTACAAGCGTTCACCACCACGCCCGGCTTCACACTAATACTTTTGAAACCGAGTCTCACTAAGTTGCGGAGTGCCTCACTAGATAGCTGAGGCTGACCTCGAACCCAGATCCTCCGGTCTCAGCCTCCCGAATGCTGGGATTACAAGCGTGCGCCACCACGCCCGGCTCACACTAATACTTTTAAGTTGCAATTCTAATAAGTTTATTTGACTAACAATTTATGTCAAAAAAGTATATTAGACAATATACAAGTGCTATCATTTGAACACTTCAATTATTAGCAAATAACAAGCTACAAACAAGCCAGGGGAGGGGATATGAATCATGTCCAGGAATGGAAGAAGAGATTTTGAAGTTGATCCAAGCACAAAGAAGGTGGAAAAGTTACACTACTCCTTGGTCAACAAAAAGCAGGGTCAAAGTGAAGTAATTTGATTGCAGTCATAATGATAAGATAGAATAGAAAAAATAAAAATTTAGGTAAAAAGGAGATGAATTGGGAAGAAAAGGGAATATGGGTGTCTTGTGCCCACCCCCTCTTGGGGGTTCTATAAAAGAACTGAAAAGACTGCAAAGACTCTCTTGCCCAGACGATCTCCCCTCTATTGAGATGGCCAGCCTTCTCCCTTGAGTCCCTGATTTCCCTAAAGAAAACTTCTGCCTTTGTCCTTGACTCCTGTGTGTTGAAATTCTTTTCAACATGGAAGTCAAGAACTCACAAAAGTTAATATACTGATCCCCAACAATACACATGGTGGACTCGAGGCAGTGTAAGCAGTAACTCGGCACTCTGTGTATTAAAAAGGCTCCTTTATAGGATTTCTGTAAGTGCTGTCAAGTGTCCTTGGCAGGCTTATCTAATCTTACTAGACACCTGTCAGTAACCACAAATATATCGATGATGTAATTCCATCAGACACAGGAAGAAATTTATGATCCAAGGGTCCATTATCAACTCAGCACAGGCGTGTTGGTCTGAGCTGTATTCTGACAAGCCCAAAAAAGTTGCTTTATGAGTTCCTGAAGCTATGTCCCTTGCTCCGTACAACCAATATGTCCAAAAGAGCTGTTTATGAGTTCCTGAAGTTATATTCCATGCTCTATATACAATCATTATATTCTAAAGAGCTGTTTATGAGTTCCTGGAGCTGGCTCTACACAGCTCTCCTCTTTCACCCACTGGGAGCCCCGAGGATCCTTCCTAGACTCTTCTCTTCCTCCATGGCAGTATGACGATTTCAGGAACAGACAATAGCTGTCAAAATTCCTTTCTACCTCCTGGGTTAGTTACAGGATGCTTTGTTGTCCTCCAGGCAAGAAACTGAAAGCACTTGCTTAAGACTTCTGCCTAGAAGGGACACTTCACCTCTATATCTCTGTACTAGTATTACAAGACAAAATTGTTACCACTTGGGGGAAGAGGGTAAGCCCTACAGCCCAGGCCACTCCACAGAGGATATGGCATTAAATTGGCAGAAAAATAGATTTTATTCAGAGTCAACTTTGCAACAAGATAGAGGAAACTATCTTGTTACAAACTTCCATTTTTCAGAGAGCTCAAGGTCAAGTAAACCTTTTATAAGAGAAGAGATGGCAAAAAGACAAAGAAAGAAAATATACATATGTAGATTCAGATGGCCAGAGAACCTGAGAGTCTCAGTATTTTTGGTGCCTGTGTAGGCAGGGTCATCAGCCTTTACTCTTGCCAGGAAGAAATGCAGGAAAACAAGTTAGGAAGAAATCATCAATTTTAGAGGAAGTTTTGTTTCACTAGGGCAGTGGAATAGGTTGCCGAGAGAGTAAGGAAGACACCAAAAGATGGGATTTGAGATATGGATTTACTGAGAAATGCTTGGGTGGAGAGGGGAGGTCTGATAGGTAGTTAAATAGAGGAGCAGGGGGCCTAAACTGGGACAAAAATTGAAGCACCAGAGGGAACAGGTTAAACAGGCCCGTTTAAATGAAAACAGCTATGGTTAGAAAACTGCAGGGATATAAGGTTAAACCACCTGCAGGGCCTACCCTTTATATGGGGAAGGGCAAAGACAATGTAAACTCACTAAGGTGAACTAAGGAGAGTACTAAGGTGCAGCTTGAAAAGAGACAGGGAGTTCACCAAATGCATATGCATTAGGAGAAAGAGTTTCCTGGCTCAATGAAACCCACCTCATGGAAAACTCCACCCTGCTTTCCACTCTGGGAAAGTGACCATTTCAGACCCTTTCTCTGGAGACTAACTGCTTTGTCTCATGACATTTCTCACCCTAGGAAAGCGGCCCTTTCCTCCTAGACTCTCTCTCTCTCTCTCCTTTTCTCTGGAATGTAACTTCCTATATTACTGAGCTTTCCCTTCCTAAATAAACCTCTTATATTCCCTCCATTTGCCCTTTCTACATTAATTTTTTTCCATGTAGAAGAATCAGGGCTATAATAATTACGCTGAAGAAAGATCATCACCCAGCAACAGGTCCAGTGACATCAGGCTAGACAGGCATTTGCTGTGAAGTCCAGGAGTGCTGAGATGGACAGGTGTATCTCTGCTGCCCGCAGGGCCTCTGGTAATGATACAGGGTGTCTCCTCTTCTTGGGTTCTTGCCCAGTGAATTTCAATGAATGAAGTCCAAGGATGAATGAAAGGTATAGAAATATGAAAGTTTAAGTCAAGGAAAGATAGAAGACAAAATAGTTCACCCTCGCAATGTGGGGAGGTGCTTGAAAGAGAGTAACTATTGGAGTTTATAGGAGATGAGCTTTTATATCTTCTTGTAGTCCTCCATCTGCTCTTTTGTGATTGGTCAAAATTGAGTCTTGAGGAACCATTGTCATTTGCCCAATTTCAATCCTTAATTAGAATTGTTATTTCCTGGACTGGTAAAGTCTAATCTCCTGGTACCACTTGTCAGCTAATCCCTTCCCCCATTCTTGTTTACATGGTTTGTCCTCAGAATGCAGCCCTTAGAAGGGGTTGAAGTTTTGTTTTGATTTTCATAGTCCTTGCTCAGTTATTGTTATCTTATATCTTATTAACCTTCCCTGTTTTTGTTCTTTATACATATGACTTTTTTTCTTAACCATTCCTGTTCCCAGGTACTCTGCCCTGTCTCAGTACCTTCTTAGAAGTCTATTGATGAAACTCTGCGCAGGTGTCTTTCTAGTGCATGCAGTGCCGCCATTAACTCACCAGAAATAGTTATTCCTGTTTCTCTCCACACTTTGTCGGGATGTGATCACCTGGATAAGCATTTTCCTTTCCATGTGCTCTGGTCCACAGTAGTTTCTGTAGGGCTGTAGAGCAAGGGCTTTTTAAGTTAGGCTACAGAAGCAAAGACATCAGCAGCATTATCTTGCTTTGCTCCTTGTATGACCAGCATCCTAGGTAGTGACTGTCCAGGCATACTTGGAAAAATCCACTAAATTTTCTATAGGCAACACTAACTTTACCCTAGTTCCAAGCATATATGAGAAAAACTTGGTGTTCTTCAAAATAATATGCATCTGGACATTCGAGCCCAGGCTTGTTCTCATTGTTCCCTTAACTTGGTTGGGTTTTGGGGAAAAGAAAGAGGGCATTTAGAGACATATTGTTTTACTGCCTCCCCACCCCTTTTTGAAAATTAATACAGTTTCTAATATGTTCTAAAATTTTCTCTAAAGGTTCATCAGAATGGCTTTTACCATGCATATTTTAACAACATTCCATTCATTAAGATGATTGAAGGTTTCTTTGCAATTCTCATCCTTTCTTTCTGTGCCTTCAACAGAATTGTACCTACCAGTTCATTTGTGTAAATATAGGTTTTCTGTAGAATGGACAACAAACTCTTATAGATTCTAGTTGTTACCTGGTCCCAAACTTCATTCATATCCTTAGGTATTTATTAGACAGCATCACTGCTTCTCAGAATCCTTCTCCACTGACATCATATAGGTTTGGATTTGAACCAAAATAAAATTTTCTATTCTCTCTCAAGTGACTTAAGTCTGATTAACTTAGCCCATATCAAAGGAGAAATCCAAAAGGCTTAAGCCAGGCTACTATTGACAACATTATTTGTCCCAATTTAACCCAATAAGATTGAGGCAACTGATATATTCATGTTAGTAGTTTGGAATTGTTGGAACACGTTTCACTTTTGTTTGTTTTCTTTCAATGAGGAAGGAAAGAAACCTGGGAATAATGGTTTTCTCATATGATAAAGCAGAATACAAAGAATCACCTCTATAAAAAGTTACCATTGTGATCTGGGTGGGCTGGCCCACACTTGTAATCCCAGTATGCAGGAGGCTGAAACAGGTAGATTAATGATTTAAGTGTAACTTTAGCAACTTAGCAAAACGTCATGGGGGTGTAGCTTGGAGGTAGAATGTTCCTGGGGCCAATCCCCAGCACCAAAACAACAACAACAAAAACACAGTTGCCACTCCAATGACATCATTGGCCTCTGAATCATTTTGTCTGGAGACAGTCTTCCTGTATACCCAATAAGAATTTTTCTTTCCTAATTTTGGTGTATTTGAAAATTTTTAGTATGTTAGCTCTTTATTACGAATTCATATAAAGTTTCTTTTTAGGTGCTATTGTAGGCAGACTATTTTCCCTTCAAAGTTATAATTCCCTAAGTTTTAGAACCCGCTAAGATTACCTAATAGGGAAAATATTTTCAAATATAACTAAATTTAAGTTCTTGGAATAAAGAATTGATTTTATCTCATCCAGGTGGAGCTTAAATGTGGTCATAAATGTCCTTTAGGAGAGAGAGAAAGAGAGTAAACAAACATGAAAAGATAATTTCAAGACAAAGAGAGATTGACATGATGCAGCTAGAAGCCAAGGACTGCTAGAAGCCAACAGAAGCTGAAAGAGGCAAGGACTTTACTCTAATATAGAGACATCAGCAGGAGTGTGGTTAGACACCTTGATTTGGGGCCAGTGATAATAATATTATACATCTGGCCTCCAAAACATTAAGTCAGTACATTTTTGTTAATGCTGACTTGTTAAAAAAAAAATTGTGGTAATTTTTCATGGCAGCCACAGGAATACAATGCCCTAGCAATTTATATATTTCTAATTAAAATAGTGGCAAGACAGGTGTCATGGCACATTCCTGTAATCCCAGTACTTGGGAGGCTGAGGCAGGAGGATTATAGGTTCAAGACCAGCCTCAGCAACTTATCAAGACCTTATTTCAAAATAAAAACATAAAAAAGTGCTGGGAGTGGGGGTAGGTAGGAAGTATAATGATAGTAGTAATAATAATAATAATAGTAATAATAATAATAATAATGTCAATAATTAAACATAAGTCTAATGTCACAGGTAAAATATATGTATGAAGAGAGAGAGAATTGCTTTTTTCTTACTCTCTTATCTGTAGATAATTAGATGAAATATTTTTATGCAAATTTTAGAAATTCTTGTATTTCTGACAAGGAGCTATATCTAGTTCTGATTTGTTATTTGATAGGGAGGGAATATGTGTGGTTAATACTGTTCATATTAGCTTCAGAGTAATTTGGCTTTATCAGTAAGATATTTTGATGCTATCCTATTATTATTGTTTTGCCCCTTTATAATTTGAATCTTTCATTTTATTCTGTCCCAATTTTGCTTCTTAATATTTAAATTATAGTTCTTACTTGCCTCAAAATTTAAAGCACTCTGGATCCCTAAGAGATCAAAAGAATTCAGTGTTTGTTTACGTCTCAATATCGATCTCTCCTGTACACCATTCTTGGTTCCTTTGCATGCACTTGACACACATTTCATATTCTGCAGCATAAGCATGAATTAGAATACATTTACATGGAAAATGGAATCAAAATTCAGCAACACTTCATTTCATTGAAATACATGCACAAAAACTAATTTCTGATGAATTTTCATTAGAGTTTTCAGCATGTATTAACTATCTTATTATGGAAAATTTTGGATGGACATCTAGCACTAAATTTAAAGAGTAATTTTTTTTTGTAGATAGTGCCAAGTTATATATTATGAAAAATATAATGAAAACATAGTAAAAATCTTCTTTTTTGTGCTTGGAGAAAATTATTTCACAAAATGAAAGTACTTATGGTTAAAATAAAGCATGTATTTTATGTTTCTAATTTTTTTACACAAGTTAAAACGTGTTTGTGTTTGTCTTTTAATAACAATATTTTCATCTTTTGGATGTAATTTCTAAAATGTGACATGCCATCATTCAAGCCACACTGGTCTCTTTTGAGTTACTGTTTCTTGAGTGTTCCAAACATATCCCCTCAGGACTATGGCAAATGCTGTTCTCTTTATCTAAACTGTTATCACCAAGCTTGTCCCTCTCACTATTTTTCTTACTTATGCAAATGTCATCTTACCATAAAAGCTCTGCTTTTGAACACTCTGTTTTTAATATTCTTTACTGAACACTACATCCTTATTGAAGGTTCTTATTTTCTTGTAACTGACCACAAAGAATAGTATATACTTCTTATTTTTTGACATTTTGTCCCATCAACTCCTCCACTCAGTTTTCTACTCTTCTTAACCATAATAAGAGAAAACAGTGGTTATTTTATTCATTCTTCTATC
This sequence comes from Graphiurus murinus, assembly GCA_004027655.1. Lineage (NCBI taxonomy): Eukaryota > Metazoa > Chordata > Mammalia > Rodentia > Gliridae > Graphiurus > Graphiurus murinus. Next base: position 57,433 of record PVLC010006483.1, read on the forward strand.
TTTACAACCTCAAACATAGTGGGAAAAATTTTTGTTAGTAAAACATTTTTGTTAGTAAAAAAGCCAGTGAAATAATGGTTGTCTTTAAAATTTATATTTAACAAAAATTTTGACATGAATATATGAATAAAGATCAAGATAATTATGTTTTATTTACTTACCAGCACAGACTTCAGAAAATCTTTGTATCATGTATTGCACATGGTGCTGAAATCTATTGGGTAGCCCTGCCCAAGGCCATGTACTTCCAGTCCTCTTCAATAATAATATCAATATTAGGGGTTTTTTTGGCATATTTTTCAAAAGTTTACTACTTATTTATGCATCTATGTGTACTACTGTGTTTCTTGTTTTTCAATATTGCAGAATGAATATCCTGGTACATAGAACTTTTCTTTCTCCTCAACTTGTCTTTTCCATTTAATAGTTGTAGATTTTTACCTGAAAATAGTTTTTTTTTCAGTTTATAGTCCTATAAAGTTGTTTTTTTATCTTTCTGCTACTGTTAGATTTTCATTTTGTCTATATAATAGATGTTAAATGGCAATTTATTGCCTTTTGAAATTACATTCCCCTAATTGCTAGAAAAGAAGACCTTTCTATTTATGTTTAATTTGCATTATATTTTCTCTGAATCAACCATATGCTTTGATCATTTCTTTTTTTTCTTATTTGTAAGAAATTATAATGGGTTAGATTTCTTTGTTGGTAGAAATCATTTGCAAACAGCTGCACTGAAATAAACTCTTGCCTTTCAATTTTATTTATGATAGCTTTTGCTATGCAAAATAATTTAATTTGTAAACATATCCATAATTTTTTAAAATTTGAATTATTTATGATGTCCCTAAGTAAACCTTGCCTACCACAGAATTAAAAACATATTCTCATATATTTTGTTCTAATTTTAATTTGTTTTATATGCTTAAATCTATCTGTCATTTATAGTAGAGTTTTTTGTGAAGTGGGAGGATCACTTGCTTTTATTTTCATGTGGACAATCAGTTGTCTCAAAATGATTGAATGACTTAATGTACAGTCAGAACCCAATAATTTGTAATGCTGCTTTGGAAATAAGTTTCCATGCATGTGTCAATTTGTTTAAGGACAATAAATTTTGTTCCAAGAGTGAAAGTAGCTATAGTTGTGTTCCCATTCATTATGATGTTGAGTGTGGTGGTATTTGCATAAAAACAAGCACATGGACCAAAGGAACAAAATAGAGATATGATAAATAAATCCACACATCTCCAGCCAACTGAATCTTGACAAAGCATAAAACATATACATTAGAGAAAGGATGGATTCCTGAACAGATAATTCTGGGAAAATTGAATATTCACCTGCAGAAGTTTGAAAATACACTCTTATCTCTCACCATATTCAAAACTCAACCAAACCTACTTTTAGGTCTTTAGATTTGAAACTTTTGAACTACTGGAATAAAATATAGGAAAAAAAACACTTCATGTCATTGGTACAGGCAATAACTTTTCAGAATAAGACCTCAAAAGCTCAGGAAACAAAAGCAAAAATTGAAAAATGGGATGACATCAAATTAAAAAGCTTTTCAGAGAAAGTTAAAGAATTGAAGAATAAATAAACAACTATTCTTCTTAGAACTATCAAATGATCCAGCTAGTCCACTCTTGGGTACATATTTCTCTGAAATGAAATAATTATACCAAAGAGATACCAGCAATAGTTCCTTGTGGCACTATTCACCACACTGAAGATCAGTGCCTATGAAGTAAGTTAAGCATAAATAAAAGTTAGCATATTTACATAACAGTGTACTATTTGTCCATAAAGGAAATTGGACTACTATTATTTGTAACAAAATGAAGGGAACTTGTGGACATTTTGCTAAGTAAAACAGTCCAGACACAGAAAGACAAGTACTACATGTTTTCTCTCATATGTAGAATCTAAAGAAAGTCCACCTGAAACTAGAAAAGTGATTATGAGGGCCTGGACAGGGGGTGGGGGATGGGAATGGATGTGTAAAATGAGTGGTTAGATTTGATAAATGCACACTCTGTGCATGTGTGGGAAGATTACACTGAACTTCACAAATATGCACAATTAGTATGTGTCAATAAAAAAAATGAAACACATAGCAGTGAAGATAAATAAACACAATTTTAGCACAGAGGTACAATGTTTATCTTAATGTTATTTTTGAAATTGAGGATTTATCCATTAAAGCTACAAAGCTGATGATGAACTTTCTGAGATTTATCAACACTAACTTCCATAAATTATTTCTTTTTCAAGCCATAAAACTCAGTAAAATATATACATAGTGACCAGTAGTTATACAAATTAAAAAAAAATCTCTTATCTATATTAATAAGTATCTCTCATCTGTAGTACATTTATTTTGTAATGAATATACCATGGCTCCTGCTCAAAATCTATGAGCTGTTCCAGGTCCTCGTGCTTCCTTAAACACAGGTATTTATTTCCTTCATTTATTTATTTATTTATTTATTTATTTATTTATTTATTTATTTATTTATCTATTTATCTATTTATTTATGTACTCAGGATTGAACCCAGAGGCTTTCAACTTTTGGACTACACCCTCCCCCCGATTTTTCTTATTTGGAAACAGAGTCTTGCTAGATGGATGAGAGTCTCACTACTTGCCAAGGCTGTCCTCCAACCTGTGATCCTCCTGTCTTAGCCTCCCACGTACTGGGATTGCAAGCATATGGCATCAAGCCCAGCTCTAATTTCTAATTTTCTTTTATGATGGTGTATACTTACATTAAATATGCTTGTGTGTGTGTGTGTGTGTGTGTGTGTGTGTGTGTGTGTGTGTGTTACTGGGAATTGAAATCAAGGGCTTTCTAAGTCTAAACTACACCCCCAGCCCTATTTTATTTTTCATTTTTCTAAGTTGCTGAAGATCTTGCTAAATTGCTGAGGCTGTCCTTGAAACTGCAATCCTTCTAGCTCTGTCTCACAAGTACTGGTATTAAAGGCATGTGCTACCCCATCTGGTTTCTTAATTCTTATAAAATAACAGTTTATGTTATGTTGTTTGTTTTATCTTTAGAAAACTTAAGCAAAATTTTAAAAAATATCAAGTATAACTGGGCATGGTGATGCATGCCTATAATCCCAGTATTTGGGAGGCTAAAACAGGAGGATTGCAGATTCAAGGACAGCCTCAGCAATGCAGCAAAACTTCCAGCGACCTGGTAAGGCCCTGTTTCAGGAAAAAAAAAATATTATATATATATATATATATATATATATTATATATATATGGCTAGGAGTATAGCTTGGAGGTAGAATGCCCCTGGATTCAATCCCTATAAGTCCAAAAATAGAAAGAAAAGAAAAATATTAATAACAAATGGTTATTATTATGAGTGGGGAAGAATGGGGAGATGCATGTCAAATGAGACAAAACGCTTGGCATGTAGGATGAATCAGTCTAAAGATCTAAGGCATGGCACGAGAATATAGTTAATAACAGTGGAATGCATTTAGGATTATTGCTGAGTAGATTATAGCTGCTCTTGTTACAGGAGGAAAGTGGGTAAGTAGGTACTAATAGAATTTTGTTTCACTTTAATCATCATTTTACTATATATATGTACTTCATAACATCATGAATATACACATCAAATTTACTTTAAAATACACAAAATATATTAATGTGCATCATAGATTTACATATGCACATAGGCATATACACACATAATCGTAGGCATGTATGATCTACTTTTTTAATGTTTGCCCTTGAGTTTTTAGAAAATATTAGGGAGTTTTTCAATAAAGTGATCAAAATTATTTACCAAAGACTTTTTTTCCTTTTTTTTATGTGGTACTGGGGATTGAACCCAGAGGCATTCTATCTCTGAGCTACACTCCTAGTCCTTTTTTTATTCTTTATTTTGAAACAAGGTCTCACTAAATTGTGGAGGGCCTCACTAAGTAGCTTAAGCTGGCCTTGAACCTGTGATCCTCCTGTCTCAGCCTCCCCAGTACTGGGATTACAAACGTGCGCCACCACACCCGGCCAGTGATGTTTTTAATATAGGATATTTATATTAATAACTTGCAAATTCATATTTTTATCATAATGTTCAGTCATGAAAGCCCCACAGACTCAGGTTTGGTTTATCCTACCTGAACTTGCTGCCAATAGGTAGAAGGTTGGCTAGGTCCTGACTGATCAAAAATAGCCTCAACTGAAACAGCCTCATGTTTCTCATTTATCCTCATCAGACTAGCCTGGGATGTTCTCAACAAAGCAGAAAACAAGGAAGGAAATCAAATTATGCAAGCCTTTTTTTAAAGCCACTACTTGAATTGATTTTACTTTTATCCCATCGGCCAAAGCAAATCACCTGGCCAACCCCTCAGGTGATATAAGAAGGCTACCAAAAGAGACAGATAAATAAAGTTATGGTCATTTTGCTAGAAAGTACACCTTTTACAGTAAAAATGTGGGCCATAAAATACCTGAACATAGGGTCATAGGCAGGATGACAGAGTACTTATGGAAGTTAATGAAGAATAAATGAGATACTAATGTTATCAGCTTAATACTTTAATTTGATTCCACATCAATTTATAAATCTTTATTAGATGATGTGTTATACTAGATGGCACGTGAATTAAGATATTTATTATAGTAAGATATCTTTCCTTAGAAGAAAACTAGAAAATGCTTCTGCAAAAACAACTTTTTGTGTGTGTGTTGTGATAATCTCAGGAGTGGAGAAGTGGTGGAAAATTAATTCCAATGGAGTGGTCTTGGTAAGAAAGTAGGAATTGAGAATGACCTTCAGCAAGGGAGGTGGGGGGGGGGAGACGCAGAATCAATGAAGAAATCACTTCCATTGATATTATGTACCTATGGAGAATATCGATATTGATCTCAATAGTCAGTTTGGGGAAGAGGGGTGGGGAGGGAGCAGAATGCAGATAATGGTTGCATTGAGTAAGTGTGTGTGTGTGTGTGTGTGTGTGTGTGTGTGTGTGTGTGTGTGTTTGATAATAAATATTTCTTAACTCATGCAAAAAAAAGAAAGAAAACAAAGAAGAAGAAGAAGAAGAAGAAGAAGAAGAAGAAGAAGAAGAAGAAGAAGAAGAAGAAGAAGAAGAAGAAGAAGGAGAAAAGAAGTGAAAAGAGAAAAGAGGAAGAAGAGGAGGAAGACGATGAGGAGGAAGTAGAGGAGCAGGAAGAAGAGGGCATCACAGTTTGAATATCATCTTTCTAGTAAGTAAATTCCTTAAGAAAATAAATTACATTTTGGTTTATAGCAAGCATGTCCTGGAAAGCATATTGTGACATTCCTGTCTCTATAGGGGTGATGTGTGACAGTCCTAGTGGTAGTGGACATCTGCAATGGGGCTTCAAGTAAGCTATTATTTTTCAGTTTCAAATGAACCAGGCAGCCATGATGGTACACGCTTTTAATCCCAGTACTTGGGGAGGTTGAGATAGGAGGATTGCAGCCTCAGCAATTTAGTGAAACTCTTAGCAACCTAATGAGATCCTGTTTCAAAGTAATAAATAAAAGGGCTGGGGATATTGCTCCCAGGTAAAATGCCCCTGGATTTAATCACCAGCACAAAAACAAAACAAAACAAAAAAAGAAAAAAACAATTTATATTAGCACAAAATCCCTTGGTATTAAACTTTAAAAGCATGCAAAACTTCTTCACTGAACACTAGAGAAGTTTGCTGAGAGAAATTAGATTATATAAATGCTGAGGTATGCCAAGTTAATGGATTGGTAGAATAAAATTGTCACAATGTCAATGCTGCCAAAATTGACCTATAAACTCAATGTAATAAATTCCAACAAGCTTTTCCTTGACAGATATTAGCAAGTTGATTTTCATATTTATCAGATATAGTAAAAAACTTAGAATAGCCAATCAGAAAAAAATAGAAACATGTAGTTTTTTTTTTTTAAGTTTCCCAGAAAGTTTCAATAATCTATGTTATATATTATTGGTGAATGATTGAAAAATAGTCAATCAGAGGTCCAAGGTCACTTTCAGCAATTTAGGAAGGCTCTCAGCAATTTAGTGAGATTCTGATTCAAAATAAAGAATAAAATAAGGTTGGGGGTGTAGCTCAGAGATGGAATACCCCTGAGTTCAATCCGAGTAACCACACACATGAAAGAAAGAAGAAAAGAAAAGAGAAAAAGAGAGAGAATAGTCTGTCTAGAAAAAAGTTCACATATTCATGGTCAACTTATTTTGGACAAAGATACAAAGATTATTTGATGAGAAAGAAAAGTCTTCAAAGTAAATGTGGCTAAAATAATTGGATGAGTGTATGAAAAATGCACTGTAACTTCTGCTCTACATAAACCACAAAATTTAATTGAAGTTATACCCAGGTATGCTAAACTATCATGTTTCTGGAAGAAAATATAGGAAAATATTTTTTGTGTGTGAAAAAGACACCCAAGTATTAACCATAAATTTGTAAAAAATAGAAATGATAAATTACTATTTTACTAAATCCCCCAATATTTTTACTCTGAGTGTGTATGTGTGTGTGTATGTGTGTGTGTGTGTGTGTGTGTGTAGTGAGACAAAGACTAGGACAAAGAGATAAAGAGAGACATATACGTTACCATCATATATAGAATATATAATTAACCTTTTCTAATCAATAACATGCATGGCAATGATGACACTAATATGAAGCCTGGCAAAAGGACGCTTCATAGTGAAGATACTCAAATTGGCAATATGCACATGAAAATTTGCTCAACCTCCTTTGTCATCAGAGGAATGTCAATGTAAACCCAAAATGGCACACAATTATCTTCACCCAAAAATGACAAATTAAAATTAAATATTAAATGTTAGCATGGATACAAAGCATTTGAAACTCATGCATTCCCTATGGGACTTAAGAAAGGGTACTTAATTACTTAAAAGCCATTAAGATAAAGGATTTCATAGTGGCCATTATAGGGCATTAAGCTCTTAGAACATTGTTTTAGGTAATTGTATTTAGAAATGTCAAAGTTAAATTACTGATTAAATTTACACTAATATTCCAGAGTCATACTACTTTTTAGCTGAAATCAGCAATTCATTCATGAAAAAGTCCCATTCTGGCACTTTAAAAATTATAAAATGTCATAAGACTTTATAATAGACAAAATAAAATCTAGTGTCTTCACCATGGCCCCCGCAGCTGAGGCATGTGAATTCCCTTTTAATACCATTATCTGCTGCCATTTGTCCCTTCGCTCATTGCATTCTAGCCACACACATCACCATTTTCTCACGCACACTAACATGCTCCTGATTCTAGGATCTTTGAACATCTGTTTTCTCTGCTTCTTCATTAATCTTTCCCCAGCTCTCAGATGACTCAACCTCTGATTTTGTTGATTTTTGCTCTTTAAGTCTCACATTTAAAGAAGTATTTTCCCATGATAGGCATAATTCTAGTACTTGGAAAGCTGAGACAGGAAAATCAAAGATGGGAGACCTGCCTCAAGGACTTATCTACACGCTCCGAAATCTAGAAAGATCGGTTTCAAAACAAAAAGTAAAAAGGGCTGGGGTTGTAGCTTGGAGGTACAATGCCCCCGGGTTCAATGCCCATTACCACATGCACACAAAAAAGTATTTTCCTAACTCCAATTTTTTGCCATTTAATAGACTACTCTACATATAATGGTCTACACCGCTATGATATAAATTATTTGGTGCTATTTGCTTTAACTCATTAGAATATGAGCATTGTGAGATATTTTAACTTTTGTTCACTGAATTATCAATAACTAGATGGCATTTTCCACATAGTAGTTATTCATACAATTTTGAATAAAGGGGTAATGATTTAAAATATGGCATATGGGAAAGTTTGTCTTCTAAGACATGGTTATGGTTTTGATATCACCGATACCTATATTTTTATTATTATTTTACCTTTGATTTAAAAACAAGCTTTTTCTTGCTATGCAATCTGCAATATGGCCAAAAATAAATTATTATGAGGTGGCATCTGGACCATTTGTTATATTAAAACTATCGTGAATATGCAGATACCTTACCAAAATCCTAAGTTATACTTCACAGGTATTTGCTGCACAGAGATAAATTCTTTTTCATTATATATTTGGAATCTTATGGTTACCTATACACTATGGAACATTTGAGGAATATTAAATACCAAAGGGCACATGTGGTTGTAGCTCTTAAAGCATTATTTATGATAATTATATTCAGAGTGGTCAAAGTTAAATTATTGATTAAATTTTATGCTAACATTTTAGAGACATATTACTTCTTAGTTTAAAAAAATAAATTCATAAGAAATTATGTTCTGCTTATACAGTGGAAATTATATTTCTACCTATGGAACATTTTATTACATGATAAATATGGCATTTGTAACAATCAAATTCATAAAAATATCTTATTTTAAGAAATAGCAGTTGTCTTGTGCTGATAGAACTGGAAACAATTTACTAAAAGGATATCAAGTAGCTGCAAAATATTTGTGAGAAATAAAGAAGCAGGCCCATTATTAAGCTTCAATTACAATGCCCCAAATCATGATATAGATTTGGCCTGATAATAAAACTGAGAGGTGATGAACGTATTTTCAACTTTCATAATGATGATGATTTTATGGGTGTATGCTTACCTTTAAACTCATAGAGATTTACTTATTAAATATATATATAACTTTTTACATATAAGCCATACAGATTTACTTATTAAATATTTTTTACATATCAAACATAGCTTTTTACATATCAAACATACCTCAATAAAGTCGTGGAAAGAAGGAAGGAAGGAAGGAAGGAAGGAAGGAAGGAAGGAAGGAAGGAAGGAAGGAAGGAATCCACTATTTCTGTTATAGAGGAAAGTTCTATTCCAGCCCCACTCTTGGTTCTCCAAGACTTCTACCAAGGAACTTGTATTTCTAAAAAGTAGACGTTTCTACTTCAAACTCTATCAATAGAATGGATTGAGAGTCTAATACATACCTCTAACACAAATCCTAGCATAGGTAAATCTTGGTGGACCAAGATATCCTAACAAAAAGGTCTGGACAACGTGTCTTCTAGATTCTGTGCTGGAAAGAGAAGTCATGTGGTACTGAAAATTACTCCAAAGAAAAGCAAGAGTAATGGCATGGTAGAAATCCATACCACCATTGTTGTATCATTTCTTTATTTTGATAACTGTAGAAAATCTTTAAAATATTTGCATGTCAGAAAAAAGTGCACATGCTCTTCTGATGAAGTCTTATTAATAGTGGATTAATAATGTTAATATTATTAATGTTGCATTTAAATTTTCGATCATCCCCGTTGGATAGTTCCTCTGTTGGAAACAAATAGTGACATGATAAATTTCACACCGAGGTTTTTTGGGGGAAGTAATCTGGGGAGAGACATCCCAAAGAAATGAAGAAAGAAGAATTCAGCAGGAAGGGAATCTGCCCCTCAACGTGGTAGCAGTCGAAGCCTCTATTGATCTTATAGGAAACTCGGAAGCTTTAGTGAACTTTCAGAATGTTCCAAATTGAGAATGGAAGACCAGGCTTTCATATCCATATATTACCCAGTAATTGACAGCCACCTGCTTCCTAAAGATGGCAAGCTTTTGTTCAAGGCAATTCCCAACATCAGAGGGCAATTTCCTATGAGAGACACAGCTGTGAACCTTGGGCCAGCAGTGATCTGGGCCCAGCCACCAGGTTCTTCAACATCCATCGTTAACAACATTTTTTTTTTCATATAAATGTTTAGAAACTCTTATATCAAGTATGGACAAACATTGACCTAATATTTAAACTAACCACTCTATCTTTATTTATTGAACCATTTTAATACCAAGATTTTTGTCACCAGGAGACTGGATGTAGTTCCAACCTAATGCTATATTTCCATTTCAACATAATGATGCAGAATTAGTATGCAGAAAATATATGGATGGCTAGTAGAGAGTGTCTGTGTAGCTAGACTGGGCAACCCTGAAAGAGCAGCAAAGCTGCAGTAGTCAGCTCCACAGCTCGGGAGTGTGAGCTTCAGCAGCTCTGGAGTACTATTTTCTGGTGCACAACGAATATGCTCTCCGGATAGATGTTGTGGTTGATCTCCAGGTGCTGAAGCATTTCATTAGCTTCGGGGCGGCACAACAGTTCAACATGCCTGCCATCAGTAGTGCACTTGAGGTTTACAGCTAGACCCAGCCTCATCACAGCCATTGTGGAAGAACCCAGGATACGCCTGAATACACCTCAGCCTGTGGATGTTCTTTGCTGAAGCACGGAGGATGTGTTATAGATATAAAAATAAATCCTGGAGTTAACCAATATTCTCTATCATAGGCTCACACCATGACTTCAGGTCAAATTACCAAATGCCATGGCATACCTTTTAGCTTAACTTTTAAAGAGAAAATTCTATGAAATTGCCTATTTAAATATACTTTGCATTTAATAGGACTTGTTCAGAGGAAACTAATTACTAAACTACGTTTTCTCTCAAAAACTTTGGTGGTTTCATACCACTCATAGAAGATGCAAGTTCATGTAAAGTCATAGTGGGCCAGGCATGGTGGCCCACGACTGTTAATGCCAGAACTTAGGACACTGAGACAGGAGGATTGCAGGTTCAAAGCCAACCTCAGCAACTTAGGGAGACCCTCACAACTTAGTGAGACCCTGTTTCAAATTAAACAATAAAAAAGGGCTGAGGTGTAGCTCAGAGTTAGAATGCTTATGAGTTCAATCCCTTAGAAACTCACCAATAATTTCACCCAATATCATTAAATTTGGGTGCTGTTAACTATTGCTTTGAAATGTTTGTTTAATGGACCCTAACTGATGTATGGATGATAACAAAGTATTTAGAGAAAGATTTGTTAAGAGAAGGAAGCTGGGGATTACCAAGATGAAAAGCAAAGGCAGCTGCAGGGCTTTGAAGCCTCAGTAACTGGATTTAATAAAGCACGTTGGGAGTGATTAGCTACGAGAAACTGGCCCAGTCACCTACTCACCTCAGCCAGTTTTACTGCTGCCCAAAAGCTTTCCAGGAAAGCATGCTTAAAGCTAATATTTATCTGAGCAGAAGGTAGCTTTACTTCCTGATGTTCAAGGAACTTCCTTAACACTTTTAGAGATAAAGATTTAGATGACAGAGGATCTACTACCAGAAGAGACTTCAGATAAAGTATAGGTTTCTAAAGGTTGAATCACTCAAGGAAAACATTTACATAAAGAAAAAATATTGAGTGCTTTATAAACGCAAACAAGTCACTTTGGTGTATCCATATTTTCTTTTTATTTAAAGTCACAAGAATGATGCTTTCAGTTAATATTTTGCAAAATAAATCTGGATTGTGAACATCTTGGAAACCACCCCATATATAAAATCTAGTAGGAAGATGGCAGAGATTCTTTTTAATAGTATTTATTACATTCAATGGAAGTATTTATTAAATTGTACAATTTTTACTAAAATGATAATTTTAAAACATGCAACTTTAAAAAGCAATATTATGTTATACTGCCTCATAATCTGTTTGCTTGATTCTAACAAGATGCAAGTAAAATAAAGTTACTAATCAGCCAGGATGCCCATTATCCCAGTACTTGACAGACTGAAATAGGAAGATTGCAGATTTGAGGACCGCCTCAGGAACTTAGGGATACTCTCAGAAACCTAGAGAGACCTTGATTAAAAGAAGAAGAAGAAGAAGGAGG
>PVLC010006484.1:0-69054 GCA_004027655.1 Graphiurus murinus
CAAAAAAAAAAAAAAAAAAAAAAAAAAAAATTGTGTGCATTTTTTAAATAATCACCACCACCACCACTTCTCAATAGCTTAACAGGATATAGCCATTACACCATTGTATCTGAGCCTTTCAACATCTTTTGCTCTAGTTAGGAAATAGGAAAGTGGTTGTTCCCTAGGCCACATGATTTCATAAATAATAGAAATAAGTGGGATGTATTTCTTAGATATTTTAAAGCTTAGGCCCTTTCATCTTTTTTTTTTTTTTTGCAGGGGGGTTCTGAGGATTGAATCTAGGGGTATTCTGCCTCCAAGCTATACTCCTAGCCTTTTTTATTTTGAAACAGGGTCTTGCTAAGTTGCTAAGGCTGGCCTCAAACCTGTGCTCCTCCTACCTCAGCCTCCGAAGTACTGAATTACAAGTGTGTGCCACCGCACCCAGATCAGCCCTTTCATCTTTGTTGTCTGGTTGATCAGCATCTCCATTGTATTCTATGCCCCTTAGAACAGTTTCATAATCATGAAAATAATTGTTAGGATTTTTCCAGGGGGACAAGCTAAGTATTTATTTATTTATTTTTGCTGTACTGGGGATTGAACTCAGGGGCATTCTACCTCCAAGCTATACCCCCAGCCCTATTTTTTATTCTTTATTTTGAAACCGAGTCTCACTAAGTTGTAGAGTGCCTCACTAGGTAGCTGATGCTGGCCGCGAACCTGGATCCTCCAGTCTCAGCCTCCCGAATGCTGGGATTACAAGCGTGCGCCACCATGCCCGGCACAACCTAGGTAAATGAGAGAAAGCTTTTGTATTTTGAAGTTGCTACTGTATCTAGAATTGCTTCCCCTTTTTATTCCTAAAACTTTAAATTTGTGCATTTTTACTTTTTCTTATTCAGTTTTCAGATGTTGTTTTAATTATATGTATATAATTTTTAATCAACTTTTGATTTTATTGACCAACTTGATTCTTTATTTTCTATTTCATTAATTTTTTATCTCATCTATCTTGTTTCCTTCTATTTTCTTACAGGTTTAGTCTTTTTCTAAGTTCTAGAGTTTGGGATAGTTAGATGATTGACCTCTGGTTATTTATTTACTTTTTTTATAGGCGCACTCAAAGCATGGATTTCTTTCTATGTAGAGCTTTGGTGGACACCTAAGAGCTTTGATACACATGTTTTAGTCAGCTTTCTGTTACTGCAACAAAACTTCGGAGGCATTTAGCTTATAAAAAGAAAAGATTTATTTTGGCCGGGAGTAATTTTGGCACATGCTTGTAATCCTAGTATTTGGGAGGCTGAGACAGGAGGATCGCAGGTTCACCGCCAGCCTCAGCTACTTAGTGAGCCCCTCTGCAACTTAGTGGGATCCCATTTCAAAATAAAGAACAAAAAATAGGGCTGCAGGTGTATCTCAGAGGTAGAATGCCCCTGGGTTCAATCCCAAGTTCTGAAAACAACAACAACAACAACAAAATGTATTTTGGCTCATAGTTGTGGAGTTCCTTGTCCAAGAGTGGACAGCCCCATGGGTTTGGGCCTCTAGTGAGAGCTGCACATCATGGCAAGAACACAATGGCAGAACACACCTCTCCTCTGATGGGCTAGGAAGCAGAGAAAGAGACAGGAAGGTGCCCCATTAGGGATATGACCCCATTCACCTAAGGCCCCACTCACTTCCTAAGGATCCATAGCATGTCCCAGTAACGCCGCCCTGGGGGCCAAGCCTTTATCACGTGGTCCTTTGGGGGCACTCATCCACACCATAACATGCAGTGTTTTTAAAATAAATCTTTTCTAGTTTCCAGTATTACTTTATTTACCTGTGAGTATTAAGTTTTTACAGAATAGGATTTTTTATCTTTTAAAATTTATTTTTAACTTAATGATACTGTTTCAGAGAATGTTTTCTGTTTGATATAGATTTTTTGATTATCAAGATTTGCTTTATAGCTTATGCAGAGTTAATTTTGTGTCTACTCCACACGTACTTGAAAGTGATGTATATTCTCGATGTATTGTATACTGGATTCTAGTAACTCTACTAAATACAACTTTTTGATTTGGGAGTTCTCTTTTACCCTAACATGTTTTGTGTACACAGAGGTAACATGGAAGGGAACACTAGACAAGATGCCCAGCAATATTTTTGCCCGTTTCAAAATCATTTGCAATTTTTCCTGATACACCCAATAATTCAAATTTGTATCACCACATATAAGAATCATACAGCTTCATGAACTATTTGAATAGGACAAGGCGGGGGGATGATGTTTAGTGGAGATTGTAAAACTCTTCCTTTTAGGTCCAGTATCCTAAGGACTGTGAGAGCCTGATTATGTGTAGGTGGGAGGTGAGGGTGGAGCTCCGAAGAACCTGTGTTCTTTGAGGGTATTGTGTTTGCTTTCATTGGACCCATAATTAAAATGTGTGATCTTTAGGAAATTTTGGTAAACTGTTGCAAGAGGTGTGTCCTCTAGTAGATGAGTTGCAGAAAGAGACCTCAGTGACCTTGTCCACAATGTAACCAGGAGGGGAGATCAGCATGCAATCTTCCTGCAGGCAGCCTCGGTGAGCTTTATGGAAGCAACCTCCAGCATCTGACAGCGGTGCCCAGGTGTGCAAGCCCAGGCATAAAGAGTTCTCAGGGCTGGCCTGGAATCATTTCGTCCCACCTTATGTGATAAGATCTATAAATAAAGTCTCTCTTCTTTTTTCCTTAGGAGTCACCAAATTTTTAAACTTAAATCTGTAGAAACCTAGCAGGAAATATCTGCTATGATCATTCATTCATTCATTCATTCATTCATTCATTGTTGGTACAAGGGACATTCTGCCTCCAAGCTGCACCCCCAGCCCTATTTTTAATTTTGATACAGGGTCTCGCTAAGTGGGTGAGGCTGGCCTCCAACCTGCAATCTTCCTATCTTAGCCTCCCAAGTTCTGTACAAATTACAAGCATGTACCACCATACCTGGTGTCACAATACTTTTAAAATGCCTGATCAGTGTTGGGGGAGGATATAGCCAATAGCAGCTGAGAGTGATGTTGCGTGATATTAGGGGGGGAAGGTTTTAGGATTCACCTATGTTTCATGGAAGAACAAAGTCGTGTCATTTGCAGGGAAATAGATAGAGCTGGAAAACATTATGCTAAGTGAGATTAGTCAGTCACAAAAAGTAAACAATCAGATGCTTTCTCTAATATGCAGAACCTAGGGAGAAGGTGGGTCATTGGAGAGACTCTAGATGAAGAAGGAGAAACCTTAGATGAGAAAAGAAGGTGACCTAACTGAAGGTGATGGAAGTGGGGGATTGGGAAACCCCCTAATGTACTTGATCTACATTCACAAACATATCAGTCAGTCACTAAGCTGAACATGAGAAGGAGGGAATGGGATGGGAATTGGGGAAGGGTTGAATTAGTGCTGTATGTATGCATCTACCAGCTTATACCTCATTAAGATGTATAATTACAATGCATCAATAAAAAAAGGAAAATAATGGCATAAGATTTCTTTTCTAGCCGGGCGTGGTGGCGCATGCTTGTAATCCCAGCATTTGGGAGGCTGAGACCGGAGGATCTGGGTTCTCGGCCAGCCTCAACTACCTAGTGAGGCACTCCGCAACTTAGTGAGACTCGGTTTCAAAATAAAGAATAAAAAATAGGGCTGGGGGTTTAGCTCAGAGGTAGAATGCCCCTGAGTTCAATCCCAGTACCACAAAAAAAAAAAAAAAGATTTCTTTTCTTTTCACCATGGCATCTTCCTTCCTTGGCTTCGGTCACATACTTTCCTGGTCACTTTTTAGCCTCTTCCTATTTTTTTGTCTATTCCCAAGTCTGAATGTTTTTTCTCCTTATGCACCTCAATGCTGGAGTAACCCAAACCTTTAATCCTTAAATCTTCCCCGTCAGGCTTCTAGAGCCTCAAGTCTCTTCTCCATCACTAACTTGTTTGAGTATCAGTCTTTATTTCTCCCATTGCCTAGCATTCAGTCCCTCTGAGCTGTCCTGTTGACTCCTAAAAGTTCTGAAATGTACCTTGGATTCTTGTTCCTGTTGCTTCAATAGTTTTTCTCTAACACCGCAGTTTAGAATCTCAGAAATTATTTTTGACTACTTTGCTTTGTCCCTTTTTGCATAAATAAATCATTAGCTATTAGGCAAGGATCTCATAGTCTGATAGCCTCCTGCTGGGAATTCTGTGCCCTCCTCCTGCTGTTTTCCTGGCTTAGCTCCACTTTTTATTCTAGAGTGAATGAGTAGAGACTGTGTTGCATAGAAGGAAGACCATAGGTTTTGGTCAGAAGCCCTGTTCAGCTGGTTTCAAACTCAATACAGAGCAACTCAGTAGCCAGGCAACTTGGACAAACTGTAAATTCTCTGAACAATGTCAGTTTTATGTCTGAAAAGTAGGGGTTTTTAATAGATAAGTTATACGATTGTGATGAATATACATGGAATATTATTTGGTTAAATGCCAACACAGTGCCTTATACATAATAACTAAAAATTGCATAATGATGGGTTAAGAAAAATAGTGATAAAAGATCTGGTATTTGTGTAAAGTAAGTGTGTCCCCTAATATTGTTGGTGAAGAAGACATGCTCTTGGTTTGTAAAAATATTAGAAGAACCAAGTTGTTAGTGGCTACTAAATTATATGATCTAGAGGCTCTCTGCTTGGAAAGATAAATAGGAAATAGAAGATATACATGGGCTAATATTCAGGCATGTAAATCTATATTATATCTTCCTAGATATAGATGGACTGGCATTTATCTTCAAATAGTAAACAATAATATTGAGGCATCTTAATTTTACTTGCATACTTTTTGTTAACTCAGTGTCCCTGAGTAAAAAATTGATCTGAGTAGCCCATACCCTTTCAAGTCAGTATCAATATCCCTTTCTTTTTTTGTAAGGGAAGAAATGTTTAAATTAAAAAGAAATATATTTTTTTTCTTGGCTTTGGTGGGCTGCTAATGGAGGAAAAGGAAGTTCAGGGTACCTTTCTGGTAGCAGTAACCTCAAGTCCATTCTTTCTGGAAAAAAGTTCCAAGAAGTGGGAACATTGTCTCCAGGATCAATACATCTTTCCCAGCCACTTAGTGATGGTTTCTTATTGTGCCAACAACAGTGTTATGCACGGTGGTATTTTTCAAGATATAGATCTCAGATCACTACAGTCTTAATACTTAAAGCCCCAAATTTGTACTATTGCCTCTGAAGGTATTTAACAAACTAATATTCTTGCTGGTAATGAATATTGAGTTTTCTTTGAACTATCCTACTTGATTTTTAAGCATCTAGTTCCATTTGAAAATGAAGGACATTTCAAGTAGTGTGTATATTTTAGAGCACAGTATATAGGCCTTGTTCTTTGGAATTGAAGGACTTTTACAAAAAAGGAGAGAAAATAACTAAGATGGAATTAGTTATCAGTAACTGCCCTTTGAAATCTAACTATAGAGGTTGCTAGCAGTGGTTGCTGACCATTAGGCATGTTAAAAAAAAAAAAAAAGAAATATTTTAAGCAGTGACTTAGTTATGCCCAAGGAGTTTGCTGTTTGCTGGGCTGTTATCGTGGGAACCAGCTGAGTCACAGTGGCCCACATGTGTCTGGTGCAGGTGTGAAATGGTTGTTGCAGACATTTGGCTTGCTTTTTTTTTTTTTTTTTTTTTTACAGTCCTCATTTCTGAAGCGAATTCTTTATCTTCTCAAAACATGTTTTTTTTTTTGCATGTATAGAGAGTGAAATTGATTGGTCTAGCTTTCAAGAGGTGGTCAAGATTGAAATGATGATTCTTGGTTTGTAGTTTTGAAACATTTTTTTAAATACCGTCTTACTCAAGTCGTAGCTAGTGTAATTGCTTTCACATTTAAACTTGGGCTCCCAGATTCAATGCAATAAATTTGTGTCTTGGGGCTGAGAGTGTTGTACACTGTTGAAAGTGCATGATTAACATGTATGACAGCCCTGGGTTCATCTCCAAGCACCCAATAATAAAAATAATGATTAAAAATAAACATTAGTCTTAAAAAATGCATGTAAAATATTTTTAGTTGTGCAGTGAAGCATACAGATAGTCTCTATTTGATTTAACTCAATAGCATAAAATTTAAGTGGACTGAAAGACCCCCAGGCAATGAAAGCAAACTTTGTTGTTGTTGTTGGTAATTGTCTTAGACACATAATAATGACGGTGGGAATGAAGGGGGAGGGCTGGCAATAAAGGGGAAGTTTTCAGTCATTCAGTCAGGGGAAACAAGAGTGAGACATGTTTGCCAGGGTGGGCTTCTCAGAATGGAATAAGCAGGAAACAGGAAATGGTTCTCTGGATATTGTTCACTGTTTTGTGTGTATGAAGACAACTAACAGGTGTTATAGGCAAAATGGGAAAAAAAAAGTTACTCTGCTTTTAATGGAAGGTGAACAGGGCATGCATACAAGAACATAAAAACAAAATGAGGGGAGGTATTCTGTGGAAAAGGAAACTTACTTGGCAAAGTAACACAACTGCTGTTTGCTGTAGGTCTAGTGCAGAACATCGACTATAATATTCAAACAATGCTATATCTAGTTACTGTTAGTTCCCTTGTCTCTGCCGAAACTCTGCAGGTAAGCCTGGGTATCTGCAGTGTGAAGCCTGTCCTGCTTTCCCAGTGGCTCTTTAAATTTAAGCCTATGGCATTTCCCCAATAGTTTTGTAAAGATTAATGATGTCACATCATTTTATCTGTTATTGTTTGACAGCCAGGTAAATAGAGATGGTGATTATTGGGTATTCATGTTTTCCCAGAGAAAGTATAGAATTCTAGAAGTAGAGAGATGAAAGAGCAAAGCTCATCCATATGATTAATATGCATTCTAGACTAGTTTGTCCAGATGGGAAATAGAAACTTGGCTTGTTTTGACCCCAAATTTTATAACCCAACCTGGTTCTCCTCAGCATGACTCTGAGTGATCATTTTATTGATTGATTTTATTTTGGTACTAGGGATTGAAGTCAGTGACATTCTACCTCTAAGCTATACCACCAGCCCCTTTTGTTTTTTTATTTTGAAACAGGGTCTCACTAAGTTGCTGAGGTTGGTTTTAAACGAGAGATCCTCCTGTGTCAACCTCCCAAGTAGTGATATTACAGGCATCTGCCACCATCCCCTGCTTATCATCTTTATTTTTAATTGGTGAGTGTTTTCAATGAGTGAAAGATGAAAAAACATATTTTAAAAATAACTGAAATTGTATCAGTTAGAAAATAACAATAAATACAATTAGTAAATAAAATGAGACTAAGAACATATATTCTCTTTTTGGTCACCTCTCCAGTACTTTGCCACATTAGTGATTGGGTATGGATGGCTTAATCTTTATTTAATGTTGGGCTAAACACTTTTGTGTCCATAATTTCATATTAGGTAGGTTTTATTATCTGATTTTATAGCCAACAAAAGCAAAGAGATTAAATGACTTGCTCACAGTCATAGCGGTGATTTGTGGCAAATGTGGGATTTGAACCCAGGCCTTCTGATTCCGCAACTGGTGACCTTTTTGTAGCACCAAGAAGCCAATGGAGTAAGTGAGAATCTGTTACAGAAATTTTTCAATAAATTATTTTCTAAATGAGTTCTATGTTCCATTATTAAATGATCCCATACACTAAAAATAAAGGACTATGTTTCAGTATTATGCCCAAATAATAAAATCACCTACTGCCAGACATGGTGGCACACACTTGTAATCCCAGTACTTGGGAGGCTGACACTGGCGGATCACAGGTTGGTGGCCAGCTCAGCAACCTCATGAGGCCTCTGCAACTTAGTGAGACCCTGCTTCAAAATATAATAATAATAATAATAATAATAATAATAATAATAATAATTCGGAGGTAGAATGCCCCTGAGTTCAAGCCTCAGTACCACACACACAAAAAAATAATAATAAAAATTAAAAAACAAATAAAATCACATACAATAATATAGCATATCTTTAAGGAAAATAATCTTTTGATAAGCTCATAATAAATAACATCTGACACTAACATTGGGTCTCAAAATATGGACATTAATACAAATAAGACTCAAAGTGAAGCCATAAGAAGTTATTTGGCCTTTGAATTTCTTATCTTGGGAATTAAGCGGGGAATGCTGGTACTTAAAGCCAAGAGAATTTTATCCTGCAAATTCAGGCTGCCACAGATGTTTAGCCACCTTTTTTTATCATGAGACAAGTAAATAGACAAGTGCAGGAGGGAGTCATTGGGCTTAAAAAGATGGAAGACGGAGCCTGAGCGATAAACATGGATCTTGTAAAAGCCGCTCCTGCCTTTCCTCTGCACCCCCAACCACTACCCAGACAGGGCGGGGACTGAGGCAAGAGTAGGTGGGCAGGCGCTCTGCTCCAGTGAAGGCAAAACGTCTCAGGCCACCATGACCGAATCTGTAATTTCTACTTCTAAATAAATAGCCTCTTTTCTCTCCTCTTTTGTAAAGAGCGAACAATAAGTAAATAAATAAATTTTGCTTTTGGATATGACTCACAGGCTAGATTTGAAAATAAGTGCTGGCCACTACCTTATCAGATACTGTATAGCCCTTCTGCACAGAGTCTGTTTGCAGCAGAGGCCTGCCAGAGCTAAGTGGGGTAGGAGAGTGGATTGCAGCCTGAGGCACTTATTTGCTCAAGAAAAATTGCTACCAGATGAGTGGTTTGAGAAAGCTAAGGCTGCTGATGTGGTCTGCAGTGGGTTTAGGATTAAAGGGAATGCAGTTTCTCCTCTCCTTTCTAAATATTCACTGAAGAGCTGGTGGTTTTTTATATGCATGTGTATTTTCATTTTCTAGTGGGGAAATTGCAAGTAATACAGGAACATCCTGTGATAAAATATATGAAGTAGAGGCTGACAAAACAGAGGAATAAAGTAGAAGAAATATGTCACGGGCCTATGGCATCTTGTAATTTGATGAAATTTTTGACATCAATTTGCTAAGTCCACAATTCACTGTGTATAAGGAATGCATTGGGCATAAATGAAAAAAAAAAAAGTTGGGCCATCAGCTTTTAGTGTAAAAAGCATTCATATTCCTATCAAAGAGGGCATGAATGCTTTCAGAAGCTTAGATTTTATTTTATTAAATTAGTGTGTACCCTGGAACAATTCCAGGGAGAAAAAGCCTGAATGAACTGAGCCTTCTTTGCATTGCCTCAAGTGCTTTGGTAAATGACTCTTCCCCATTCGAAATCTGCTAATCTGGTTAGATAAATGCATCACAGTAGTGAGACTGGGAATAGTTTAATGCTGCATCTTCAAGCAGAAAAAGCATAGGGAAGATTGCAACCTAAAATTCTTAATTCTGCAGAAAGAGAGATGTAGAAATGTCTGAAAATACTAATGTTTGTTCCCATGGTCCTGTCTTCAGGAGGAAGTTTAAATAATAGAATTGCTTTGTTAACATTTTTTGTTTGCCAACCCTTGTGTTATGAAATGGCATATTAATAAATATTTTATAGCCACAAATTAAATCTTCAATTATTTACTTGCCATCTTTTAATAAACTGAGTTCTCTTTTCCAGAGCTAGTATCTATAGAGCCTTTTTTAGAGCTTTAAAGCCCTCCCAGTAGGTTACCAGGAAGACCCTTCATTAGGCCAAAAGAGCCCCACCGAGTCTCTGCAGGAGAGGGGAAAGCAGGAGGTATGTGACAGCACAGAGAGACTGGCTGGTGGCCCCAATTCCCCTCCACTGCTCCCAGAGACCAGGAGAGGGTCAGCAGAGCCCAGTGTCCTGTTCTTTCCAAACCAGGGAAGTGAAGAGCCAGCTGGTCCTTTGAGTGCCAGGAGCCCCCCAGGAGGGCACTTGGTCTCCTCTCTCCCTCTGCTGGGCTCTCATAGAGAGAGCTCTTCTGCCCCTTTCTGGAAATAGCTTTCCTTGTAGATCTGGGCAATGAAAAGAAGATATGACTGTACCATTTCTTGCCCAAACTAAATTACTTGGACACTGGATGCCTGGAGTAGGAGGGATATCAGTATGTTGGCAAGGGAAGGCTCATATTAGGTTCTTTGCATAACACAGCCCCTGCTTTTTCTGAGCCTATCAGTTAGACACACCCTTTGGTTTAGCAGATTCCTGCCCCTGTGTGTGGGGGGGGAGGAGGGTGCTCAGAATTAAATAGGGCATACATACAGAGAAGTGCTCACAAAGTTTTCACAAATAGGAGTACCTATATAACAAGCATCCAGACTGAGCTCATCATATTATAGTGACATTTCTTTCCTGATTATAAAAGCACTTGTAGGCATATGGGAAAATACAGCAAAATATACTAAAGCAAACAGAAACCACCTATTGTACCTATACACCCAAAGTGATCACTGGTAATATTTCATTGTGTTTCCAACTTGTCTGTCTCTCCCCATTACACATGCACAGATATGTGCATGGCTATAAATACACACAGACATAGGACACCCCTTCTGAAGGCTGATGCAGAAGTGCATACCACACAGAAATTTGGGATAGCGGCAATCACCCGACATACAAGTTTTTAGGTGTTTCACTGTGTGGCCATTGGCTTTATGAGCCAGGGAAACTGAAAAACATTTGTCTCCTTACTTCCATGAAAAAGGGCTTGGTGTGGGAGAAGAGATGGGAGTGGTAAGGATGATTCCTGTATTTCATTGACTAGTATCTTTCCATCTTTCAGAGAACTGAGCATTTATGACAGGAAGCTCAAAGACCTCTGGGAGGAGGCTCTCTTCCTCAGAGCAGATGTGAGACCTCAGCTCAGACGTTATTGGCTCCTAGGTGGAACGAAGTCTCTCTGGGCTCCAGGCTCACTTTGCCAGAAGGACACCTTTACTTTTTTCTTTTATGTATGAGCGCCCTCGCAGATACCCAAACAGATTTTAATTGCAGCAGCTCTTGTGTTAACAAAAGGAAGCTGAGTCAAAGCAGTGGTTTGGTGAGCCACAACAAAATTATCTTCTCCATTACTCCTAAAATGGATGAACCAAAGCCTTCTTCCTTCTATGCCTCAGTGGTGCCAGTTGCTTTGGTTTTAGTTGAGTTTCCTGCACACGTTGTCAAAAGAGAACAATGGCACCTGCGTTAGTCAGATCTTTATTACCATAAGAAGACACCTGAAGATGTGTGAATGTATGCCTTTACCAGCTTGTACCTAACAAAGATGAATGATTACAATGCACCAATAAAAATAAAAAATATATACTAAAAAAAGAAGAAGACACCTGAGATAATCAACATAAAAACATTGGCTCCAGGTTTTGGAGGTTCCAATCTAGGGTCAGTTGGTCCCATTGTTTTGGGGGCTTGTGGGCATGTGAGGGAGTGAGGGGCTTGACTTGTGGTAGGCAGGAAGCAAAGAGAGGAAGCAGAAGAGAAGGTCACACAGTCCCTTTCAAGGACATGCCTCCAGTGACCTAAGACTCCTGGTAGGCTCCACCTTTTAAAGACTCCCACGTTCCAGTAGCACCAGGCTAAGGACCAAGCCTCCAACACATGGGGCTTTGGGGGACATTTAAGGTCCAAACTAGAGCAGCACCAGGTTCCCATTGCTTTTGAGTGTGTAGACCGTGTTTTCCATCTGTGACCTGCTTGGCTGAGAGTTCAGTTTCTGCAGGGGGTCGATGGCATTCCTTGTGCTGAGAAAAGTTGTCTGCCTCAGAAACCCATTTATTTACTTAACTTATTTATTTATTTATTTTCGACACATAATAACTGTATATTCGGGGGAGGGGTAGAAATATTTTACAATTCGGTACATGCGTGCAATGATCAAATCAGGATAATTAGCATTTCCCTCTCCTTAAATATTTATGGTTTCTTTGTGTTGGAAACCTTTGAACTCTTCTAGTTATTTTGAAATATGTAATAAATTGTTGCAAACTGCAGTCACCCTCTGCTCTAGAACACTAGCATTTATTCTTCCCATCTAACTGTATTTTGGTACTTGTTATCTAATCTGTTTCTATCTGTCCCCACCTATTTTTTTTTTAATACATTTTGTTTTCTTGTAATTTGAGTCCTGGCATTCACAGAAAGTGTACTGTACCTTTTGCCTTTGTGAACTGTCTTCCCAGATCACTCCTTTTTCTTTTCTCGTTAAAAGTGTGTTCACAGACAGTATGAAGTGGCCGTAACGTTCTGTTTACGTGTGTTCTTGTTGTATTATCTTTACAGTCGAAATCAGCTGTCTGCCCTGCCTGCCTGCCTGTGTGGTCTGCCTCTCAAAGTCTTAATCGCAAGTAACAACAAGCTTGGATCACTACCAGAAGAGATAGGTCAGCTCAAACAGTTAATGGAGTTGGTATGTTACTGATTTCTAAGATGCTCTTTTTGTTTGTTGATTGTAACCTACCAAGGTATCCAGAAAGACATTTTGCTACAATAGGACAAAGAGGAGCATGTATTAGTCCATTCCCCATTCTATAACAAAATATCTAAGGCTGGGAACTTTATAGAGAAAGTTTATAAAGTTTATCCAGTTTTTGGAGGGTGAAAGTCCAAGAGTAAGTGGCCTTATCCATTTGGCTTCTGGTGAGGAACCCCTGGCTAGTGACATCATGGTAGAAGCAAATGTGAGAGGAGAGGTCACCTGGAGAGACAGGAAACCAAAGAGCAGGGTGGGGCCAGTCTTGCTCCTGTTACCCTCTCTTATGGGAGCTTTTGGGGATCCCTTCTGACAGCAGTAATCCCAGTGATCTAAACACCACCCCACCAACCAGGCTACTACCTCTTACAACCACCAAGCTGAGGATTAAGCTGCCAACGATGTGAACCTTTGGGAACAAACCACATGCATACCATAGCAGAACCCAAGTTGTCTGAGAGCAGTTACGATACAGATGTTAAATGTGGAGACCTAGGCCAATAGCTATTTCTTTGCTCTGATACAGTTCCTGAAATATATAAGTTTCCTGGTTACTTTACAGTTCCTGAAGTTGGCAGGATTTACAATTTCTGATGTATACAGGTTGTCACACTGCAGTTAGATAACTTTTTCATATTGCATATAAATTATGAAAAATTATGTCTAACTCAGAAAAATAATCTACAAGTAAGCCAGTAGGCCACACTTTCTGAAGGTGTATAATTAAGTCAGAGGACAGAAAGAACAGGGTACTGTGATTCTGAAAATATGTTTGGCATGTCTAGAAAAGAAAGTACTGTCTCCAGTCCCAGGACCCAGGAGCTGCTGGGAGACTTATGGGACACCCAGAGCTTTTCTTAAGGCCCCTGGCCTGAGCCCTGCTCTGGCAAGGGCTGCCCTGAACCTTAGTTACTGCACAGTCATCAACAGGCCTGTGTATTTTCTGCACCAGCACTAACTGTGGGGTCCTCAGGTTCTAGAATAGAAGAGTCACAGGAGATTGTAAAAGGCATCTAATCCTGGCTCTCAACCTCTTGACCCAAGAAGAAACCCAAGTCAGAGAGACCTCAAGTAACACATGGAAGGTCAGCCTGGCATAGCAGAGGGGTAGCCTAAGCTAAAATGCCCTCGCCACGCACTGTCCCTTGGAAATAAAACATAAGCAACAAATTCAATTTTAAAAGTAGCAGTGATCACATTTTAAAAACTAAAAAGAAGCAAGAGAAGTTAAATTTAATAATATTTAGCTCCAAATAGCCAAGTATTACTACATGTATACAGCATAAAAAATATTGAGCTATTTTTATATATATTTTTTTCTTTCACAGCAAGTCTTTGAAATTCAGTATATGTTTTACTTTACACAGAGAGCATATCACAGATTGGATGAGCCACATTTCTTTTCTTTTGTTTTTGGTGGTGGTGCTAGGGATGGAACCCAGGGGCATTCTACCTCTAAGCTATACCCCCAGCTCTATTTTATCCTTTTATTTTGAAACAGGGTCTAAGTTGTGCAGGGCCTCACTAAGTTGCTGAAGCTAGCCTCAAACCTGTGATCTTCCTGTCTCAGCCTCCCAAGTACTAGGATTACAAGCGTGCATCACCATGCCTGACTGATGAGCCATATTTCTGGTGCTAAGTAGCTACGTGGGGCTGATCGCTACCCACCTAGACATGGCAGCTCTATAGCCTGTACCTTTCCTGCTCTGCTGCCCCTGTGTCTGAGCAAGCTTGCACTTTGTAAAAAGTACTTATTTGTAGAATAGCTGAAAATTGAATAAGTTGACATTATTTAACCACAAGGAAGTGACTGGCCTTGGTTAAGGTCACCAACTAAAAAAAAATTTTCCAACCATTCTCATTTATCTTTGGTATCTTTTTGCTTAAAATAGTGGTGTTACTATAGATAATCCTGTCAGATTATTTTTAGTTATCAATTAGGGAAAAAACCTCCCTGCAGAACCTAAAGTCATTCTAGAATTATAGCAGGAAGCTTTTATTTTGTGGTCACATATGTCCAGTATGTAAAAAAAAAAAAAAATTGGGAACTCCCCAGGCACTCAGAATACTTAAGATGCCCAGTATCTTTGTGCTGACAGTCACTCACAGCTTAGTAAGCTGTATTGTTTGCTGTTTTGTAAAAGAAAGAAGAAAGAAAGAAAAAGAAAAGAAATGGTTTTTAATTTTTCACATTCAAATCAAAATATCCTAAATTGACTTGTAAATTCTTTTCTTCCAAGTGTGAACAAACATTCCAGGGTTAAAGTCCACTTGAAAAGCCAAACCAAAACAGCTTAGCCATCTACAAGAAAGCAGTTGTCTGTTCTTAGTTTTGAAAGGGAGCAATCTGGGAAACCATTATCTTAGTTTTTAAATTATATGACAGTTATGGAAGAATCTTATAACAAAAAGCATTCCTGGAGTTGGGCGTGGTGGCGCATGCTTGTAATCCCAGCACTCAGGAGGCTGAGCCCGGAGGATCCGGGTTCGCGGCCAGCCTCAGCTACCTAGTGAGGCACTCCGCAACTTAGTGAGACCCTATTTCAAAGAATAAAAATAGGACTAGGGGTATAGCTCGGAGGTAGAATGCCCCTGAGTTCAATCCCCAGTACCACAAAAAAAAAAAAAAAAAAAAGCATTCCTGGTTAACGCACAGACTTGTTAGGCACTTGAGATTGTGCAGAGAATATTGAAAAGTGGCTGTTCCTTCTCCCATGAAGAAGACACTAAAAAGCACTACTGTGCCATCCTTTTCTTGAATGAACAAGAGTGGCCAGACTGTACGTCCAGGTTACTGCAGGTGCAGGAGAACTCACAGAACCCTAGCTCTCTGGTGCTGGTCCTTCAAGGGTCATTGCTGATGGGAATAATCCAGAACTTTCTCACCTCCTTGGCCACTCTCAGTGACTTCTATACCTGCTGTCATCTTACAGGTATAGTGTATGTATGTATATGTTGCTTTGTAAACTCATCTCTGCCTGTCCTTTCTGTAAGGGGAAGAAATAAAGCACTAATAGCTTTTATTGAGCACCTGCTTGTGCCAGGCAATCTGCCAATACATGACATATATTATTTCATATAATCCTGAAAATGACCCAGCAAGGCAGGTATCATGTTTGCATGCTCTAGACAAGTTTTCAGTTTGGGATTATATACACATATAAGACATGGGGGTACAGGGTGGAGCCGAGGTCGGAACCAAGTTTGTCTGATGAAAGTCCACACCACAGGGCTGGGGCTGTAGCTCAGTGATATAATGCTACTTAACATGCTCAAGGCCCTGAGTTCAGTCCCCAGCAACACGCACACACACACACACACACACACACACATGAGTGTGCGCACACACACGTCCACACCACAGTGCAATCACTGTCACCTAGTCTAACCAGTTAGTACCTCCTGAAGAAGGACCAAGATGTCTTTCTCTACAGTTGCTTGATTCAACTCACAGTTGTATTTTCATTAAAGCTGTCCAAGCCATGGAACCAAGTAGAAGATGTCACCAGGACAGGGTATAATACAAATGGTGTGTGTGGGTGGCGTGGCGGAGTAGTTTCCTTACTATGAAACCAAGTCAGCTAGGGGGTCTGTAGTCTTTCTGGTGTTGGCTAACCCTCATTTTGTTCATTAAAGACTTCTGAATGTATTGGGAACATGGCTTTTATTGTGCGAGTGTGTGGAAGGATGAGGTGTATTTGGTGAGAAGGGCTATATAAATGTCATATGTTACAGTAAATGGACAGCTGTGAAGACAAATCCACTAAGAACACAATAAAACCGAGGACCCTTTCTGGGACATTTGCCAAAAATCTGATGTTGTCACAGGTTCTGCCTGCATGGTGACATGCCAGAGCCCAAATGGGGGTCTAGCCCATGTAAGAGAATACAGTATCACTGATTTAGAAACCTGCTTTAATAACCAAAAAGTTCAGAAGGCCTGCCAGGCAATAAATAACTGGTTGGGCATGGTAATGTATACCTGTAATTCAGTATTTAGGAGGCTGAGACAGGAGGATCATAGGTTTTAAGCCAGCCTCAGCAACTTGTTGAGGCCCCTCCACAACTTAGTGAGACCCTGTTTTCAAGTACAAAGAAAAGAAAAAAGAAACAGGGCTGGGGTGTAGCTCGGAGGTAGAATGCCCCTGGGGCCCCAATCTCCAGCACCACAAAAACAAACAAACAAACAAAACAAACTGGTTGGAAGACGAGTTTTCCAGCCTAAATAGACTCACTGTTTTTATTGGCTTTTCATAAAATGTTGGTTTTGTGGAGAGTTTGAATCCAAGGATTGATTATAGACATATGGTGTATTGAGCAGCAGCTGAGGAAAATTTCTTCTTTTTTTTGGTACTGGGGGTAGAATCCAGGGGATTCTACCTCTGAGCTACACCCCCAGTCCAATTTTTCTTATTCTTTATTTTGAAACAGGGTCTCACTAAGTTGCGGAGGGCCTCACTAAGTAACTGAGGCTGGTAGCGAACATGGATCCTCCAGTCTCAGCCTCCCAAGTATTGGGATTACAAGCATGCACCACCACGTTCTTCATTATTTTTTTTTTTTATTCATAGCATTCCGAACTCTTGGGGTAGGTAATGGAAACATAAATGCATGTGTCTGCCATAATCATTTTTTCATTCTTGTCTGTGGAGATGAGTTCTAACATCTCTGGTTCCTGTGAGACAGTTGGCAACCCCAGGCTTGCAAAGGATTCCTCTATGGCCTTTCATTTGTGCCTTTCTTATGAAGAGTAGTGGGGCGGAGCCTGCGTTTATGGGTACCAGGGAGGCATGTGAAGTAGAGTTTCATACTGGAGAGAGACACTAGCTTTGAAAGATTCATTATACCAGAGGTTACTTGAAAGAGGTTCAAGTTTTGCCAAGCATGGTGGCACATGTCTGTAATCCCAGTATTTCGGAAGCTGAGACAGAAGGATTGCAGGTTCAAGGACAACCTCAGCAACTTAGCACGAATCTTAGCAACCTAGTGAGAACCTGTTTCAAAAGTTAAGAGGGCTCCAGGTATAGTTCAGAGGTAGAAAGCCCCTGGATTCAATCTCCTGTACCCCCCCCCCAAAAAAAAATAAAATAAAAGTTTCAAGTTTAAATTAACATATTGATTTCTCTCTCCTTTTTTAGTTAGAGTTCAGACCATAGGCAATGAGGCTTTTTCGATGCTGAGAAATCAAAAATCGATATTACTAAGTATCTATATTTCAACCAGTCTTTTCACCATTTCTGATATAGATCTTCCTGATGTTGTAGTTTAGTATGTATGTATGTATGTATGTATGTATGTACTGAGGATTGAACCCAAGGGCATTCTATATCCAAGCTACACCCCCAGCTCTACTTTATTTTTTATTATGACACAGGGCCTCACTAGTTTGCTGAGAGTCTAATTTGCCAAGGCTGGTTTCAAACCTGCAATCCTCGTGTCTCAGCCTCCCAAGTACTGGGATTACAGGCACATATTAGTGCACCTGGCTTTCTGATGTTGTAGTTTATTTAATGTTCACCTTTTCTTTCTACATAGCACAGAGACAGTTAGCCATTTACCTAAGGCTGTACACTGAGTCAGACAAAAGGGACTTCCAAGCCTGGAAAAGTACTTGGGAGGTTGAGACAGGAGGATCACAGGATTATGGCTAGCCTCAGCAACTCAACAAATCCCTCTGCAACTTAGTAAGACCCTGTTTCAAAATTAAAAAAAAAAAAAAAAAAAAGCCTGAGGATGTAGCTCAGAGGTAGAATGCCCCTGGGTTCAATCCCCAATACCACAAAAAAAGTTGAGGGGTAGATTTCCACAGAAGGGCATGGGAACTTGATGGGAGGCAGGTATTATACCTGTGTTTCCTGTTAGAGAATTTGCGTTTCCATCAACTAAATAAAGAGCTACAAAAACTGCTTCAGCTAATAGTATCAGCACACTTAAGTTTTTAAAAACCTGAATGTCAGAGCAAGGTCACTTGTCAGAGACTACCTGCAACTCCACAGTGTGGTCTGTCTCCAACCAAGATCAGCTTGATACACTCTTTATGTTGATTTTTGTTAGACATCACTTCTGTAAAAAACACTTCCAGTCTTTTTCACAATATTGTTTTCTGAAAGTGACCATTACTTCACTTAATAATCCCTGAATGTATTCCGACATTATCAGTCCCTGTCATTTTTGCATTCTAAAAGTAGGTTAGCAACTAGCACCTAGCAACAAAAACATAAATCTCCAGCCTGCACTTAACCCTTCTAGAAGCTTCCTTTATTATGTTGAAGAGAGACTCTTGATTTCCAAAGGTTTTTTAACTTGGTTACTTAAACGCACAATGATTAAACCAGTGGAAAATAGATAGTTTAAATTAGACTGAGAATTTTCTGTCTTGTTTTTTCATGAAAATGACAAAAGGGGACTGGCTGACTGGCTGAGCCATGAAAAACTTGACTGTGTGTGTGTGTGTGTGTGTGTGTGTGTGTGTGTGTGTGTGTGTGTATGCGCATGTGCACTATACTGAGGATTGAACTTATGGGCATTCTACCTTCAAGCTACACCCCCCAGCCCTTTTTTTTTTTTTTTTATTTTTCGTTTTGAAACAGGGCCTTGCTAGGTTGCTGAGTATCACTATGTCCCCGATGCTGTCCTTGAACCTGCAATCCTCCTGTATCAGCCTCCAGAGTAATGGGATTACAAGCATTTGTCACCATCCCTAGCTGAGTATTTATATTATTATAATTAGATTGATTTTTGTACCAAAAGGAATAAAACCAGTAAATATAAAATGTTCATGATTCTTTGGGTCTACTTGTTTATTTGCAATATTGTAACACCAGATGTATGATAGTTTGATTTCACTGAAGTGTGGAATAGTCATTCTCTAAGACATAGCTTAGGGCTAAAAGGAAATTTAGAATGAATTTATTCAACTAGTTGATTAAATAAATGAGCCTGGCATTTGTAGCTAGATAAATTCTTACTAATTGCAGAAGTGTGAGGCATTCATGTTATTTTTTTAAAATGTGTTTTCCTAAATATTATCATCATTAAGTACATTTTAAAAATCTGTGCTTCAGCCGGGCATGGTGGCGCACGCTTGTAATCCCAGCATTTGGGAGGCTGAGACCGGAGGATCTGGGTTCGCGGCCAGCCTCAGCTACCTAGTGAGGCCGTCTGCAACTTAGTGAGACCCGGTTTCAAAATAAAGAATAAAAAATGGGGCTGGGGGTGTAGCTCGAAGGTAGAATGCCCCTGAGTTCAATCCCCAGTGCCGACAAAAAAAAAAAAAAAAAAAAAAAAAAAAAAAATCTATGCTTCATCTTAGGCTAAATTTGGGAAAAGACATTCTAGAGAATCGGGCCCTTCTAGAAATGCTGCTTACAACATTTTCAAAACAGAACTAGCTTATCCCCAAACACCCAGACTATTAGTCTCTTCTTTCTCCCTGTTCCTTCTCCAACTAATTAAGGCATAAGTACTCATGAGGTTTTATTTTTTGTGATGAAATTCATAACCTCTTTAAAATCTGATAAGGTTACATGACTGGTGGGGAGTGGATCAGGTGATACAATGGTGAAAAGTCTTGAAGGCACACCCCCCCCCCCCATCAGTTACTGTGTCAATGCAGAGAGTAACTAACAGCAGTTCAGAATACTATTAAAATAATCTGACCTTCACCTTCAAAATGTGAATGAACAATTGGACTTTCGGTTTCATATGTCTACAGATGTCCTATCTTGTAGATGGAAAATTTTGTTTATCATTATGCAAAGTTGTTTTTGTAAAGTATATTGAATGATAATATTCTCTATGGGCGAGCATTTAAATATAGCTGGCAGAAGTTAATTTTCTTTGATAAGGCCATTCTGTTAGAAATGTGTGTTGGAAAAATGTACCTTACATTTAGGGATACAGAAGACCTTGATTCCATGGTAAACCCAGGGGTGACTAGCTAAGAGCAAGGTGTGTAGAACTCATGCCAAAAAATGGAATAAGTGTTTCATTTAGGAGATTACATGCTGTGAATATGCTGCCATAACATATAGGTTATCTTTTTGCTTTCCTCTCCTGATTCCTTATTTTTAAAAAGGAAGTTATATTTTTTAATAATTATGTCCTTGAAACTTCTGAAAAGTTTCAGCTTCACATTGGAGATCTGTGACTTGCAAAAGGCTCTAACGGTGTCACTTACAAGACTTACTCAAACTTATTATGGAGTTCAGTAACTGAAGTTCTCTCTACAGATACAAAGTAATTCCCACTAATTATTCCTCACAACCCTTACCTCACCACCAACATCATCATCAAAATGGTTGTGCTGGTCAAGAGTCTGTGGGATGATTCATACGTGTGGGGGCTCTTTTAAAATAGGACGATGCAGGATGTGGTGGTGCAGGCCTGCAATCTCAGTACTTGGGAGGCCGAGACAGGAGGATTGTACATTTGAGGTCAGCCTCAGCAACTTAACAAGGCCTTTAGCAATTTAGCAAGATCCTGTTTCAAAATAAAAAAATAAAATAGGGCCGGAGGTGTAATTCAGAGGTAGAACATTCCTGGGTTCAATCCCCAGTGCCCCATCCCCAACATACACACAGAAATAGAATAGTTTAGTGCCTCTTGCCATGTATAACTTAGTTAAGGCAAAGAGAGACACAGCTTTTGTTGGAAGGCTTCATGACTGATCACGTGCCACCTCCTAATTCTGTTCTTGCTTCCCTAGAAAAGAGATGTTTTTGTCTCTGCAGATGTTTTTGTCTCTGAGGTTTTTGTTTTGTTTTTGTTTAACATCAGAGGTGTTTTTCTTAAAACTGTGTGTGGCTTTCCTGGAGGAGGCGCAGAGCAGCAGCTTGGGGGTGATGATGCGGAATTCCCGGATTCCTAACCCATCTCACCCCACACCTCTGCTCAAACAACTGGAGACAAGTACGGTGGGTCAGCCACACCAGGCACACTCACACTTCATAGGTGGCAGCTTTAGTTTCTCAGCAGCAGCAATATTGTTCCTCATCCTCAAGTAGTACCCACAAAGCACACTCATGACCATGACAGGCCACCTGAAGATTTTAGATGAGATGAAGTTACAGGGCGGGGACCTACTGGCTGTGTATCGACTTGGTCTAATAGGGATTCCAGAGTCCTTGAAGGGACTGATCAATAATGAGTTCATCTCATCTGAATGAAACAGTTTTGAAACAAGGCCTCTATGCCTTCTAAGGTGAAAGGGGAGGTTTTGTAGTTTTAAAAGTAAAGTGGGGCCAGGCAGGGTGGCACACACTTGTAATCTCAGTACTTGGAAGACTGACACAGGAGGCTCTCAGGTCTCAGGTTCACAGCCAGCCTCTGCAATTTAGTGAGGCCCTATTTCAAAATAAAAAGTAAAATAGGGCTAGGGGTAGCAAAATAAAATAGTAGCTCAGAGGTAGAACACCCCTGGGTTCAATCCCACCCCTCAAAAAAGTAACACACACAAATAAAAATAAAAAATAAACAGGGATATTTAAAGACATGGTCTCCCAGAGACCATTTGTAGCTGGAATACATCTTTGATTATTTAATACCAAGTAAAACCTGCATGGACTTCCAGCGAGTATGGTGGAACATCCTGCGGTCCCAGCCACAAGGCAGAAAGAGCTACAGTGTTATCAAGTATCTACATCAATAGATCTCAGATGTTTCATCCATTGTATATTGATTCCTGCTTGATCCTGGTACTCTACTATGCACCGGGAGGATGGAGTGAAATGACATAGTCTTTTTTTTTTTTTTTTTTGGCACTGGAGACTGGAGACTGAACCCAGGGGTATTCTACTTCTGAGTTACACCCCCAGCCCTACTTTTTATTCTTTATTTTGAAACAGGATCTCACTAAGTTACAGAGTGCCTCTCTAAGTAACTGAGGCTGGCCAAGAACCTGCAATCTTCCTGTCTCAACCTCCCAAGTACTGGGATTACAAGCATACGCCACCATGCCTAGTTATGACATAGTCTTTCTGACTTAGGATCTCACAGGCTTAAAGGGGAAGGCGAACATGTAAGCAAGTGAGTTATGTTAACACACATTCCCCACCCAGGGAAAAGTGGTCCATCTCCCAGCAGTTGGATCAGAGTGGGAGAGGAGGGGTGGAACTCATGAAAGGTTTTAAAGAGGAGGTTGAAGCTTTAATTAATCTTAAGAGATGAGTAGGTAGGAAAAGAGGGACAAGATTGGGACTGGCATATTAGGAGGAGAAAGAGCCTCATCCAGTGTTAAGCACTGTGAAATAGCATGGCACACCCTCGGAGCTGCAGTCGCCATCACATGGCTTGAGAGGATGCCAGGGAAGACATTCAGAGAAATGGACAGACCTCATTGTAGATGCTGGAACTTCATGCAGATTTTCTGAACTATACCTCCAATCCTTTTTATTTATATTTTAACTTTTATTTTGAAACAGGGTCTCACTAAGTTACTGAGGCTGACCTCAAATCTGCGATCCTCCAGTCTCAGCCTCCCAAGTACAGGCGTGTGCCACCATACCTGGTTTCTGCAGATGTTTAAGCTGGTGGACAGAATAATGAATCTTATTTTCATAATGAATATTATTTTACTTATTATTATTATTTTTTTAGATAATGGGGATGGAACCCAGAGACATTCTGCCTCTAGAACTATACCCCCAGCCCTATTTTTCTTAATTTTGTAACAGGATCTCACTGAGTTGTGCAGAGCCTCACTAGGTTGCTGAGGCTGATCATGAACCCGAGATCCTCCTGTCTCAGCCTCCTAAGTAATAGGATTATAAGCATGCACCACTGTGCTCAACTAAGACCTCCCTCTATTTTAAATAAATAATGCATCCAGGGAGTGCAGTAATATTCCTAGATGTGAATTTGGTAAGAAAAGATAGTTAAACCTTCCTGTGGTTGGTTCAGAGGCTGTGAGATCGTGTCTTGATAGCAGGGATTATGCTTTCCAATGTTAACTGACACTTGCAGGCCTGGGCTACTGATCTGTAAAGACTAAGCTAGTAACATTGCCTCCTGGGTTTGTTGTAAAAATAAAATAAATTTGATGCATGTGAAAAAATCAAAGTGGCAAAAGTCCTTCTTTGCTTTCTTTCTTTCTTTTTTTTTTTTTGTTTTCCTTTATTCTGAGCCTTGCTTGCTAGGGACCTGGAGACGAGGATAAAAGTGTGCCTGTGTCACTGCAAATATTTAAGTTCCTTAGGGAAAATTCACATGGAATGCTTGACTTCATGGATAAAAGTGTTAATGATTTCTCTCTTTGCCTTTGATACAGGATGTCAGCTGTAATGAGATCACAGCACTGCCCCAACAGATAGGTCAGCTGAAGTCCCTTCGAGAACTGAATGTCAGAAGAAATTACCTGAAAGTTTTGCCACCAGGTGAAAAAGGAGGGAAGAGGGGAAGGAAATGGGAAACCTTTATTGTTTTGTTTAGTTTGGGTTTTGGTTTACTTTTGTGAAGAGGGGTGACCTCGTGTGTGTGTGTGTGTGTGTGTGTGTGTGTGTGTGTGTGTGTGTGTGTGTTAATGTTTGTTGTTTGAATTTCATGTGCAGATAACAGAAAAGTGCTTTCAATTTGTAATTTTGATCAAGGGCTAGAGCAACAAAATAATTCCTCTATAAGGAGTCGTAGGATTTGGACTGTATTTGTTTGCTAGGGATGCTATAAAAGCCAACCACAGAATGGTTGGCTTAAGTAACGAAAATTTATCTTCTTGGTCCTGGAGACTGGAAGTTTGAGATGAGGTGTTAGCCAGGTGGGTTCCTTCTGAGACCTGTCTCCTTGGCTTGTCAATGGCTATCTTCTCCCTCTGTATACATCATGCATAATCTCTTCTTACAGAAACACCAGTGGATAAGGGTCAACCCTAATTAACTCATTTTAAATTAATCATCCCTTTAAAAGCCCTGTCTCCAAATACATTCACATTCCAACATAGGGTTAGGACCTCAACATAAGAATTTTGGAGGGACACAGCCAGCCCATCAAAGCAGCAGTGTGAATTGTATTTGGATGGGTGTGCGATGTTCTGGAATACGAAGTCAATAGTTGGAGATATACTTAGTCCTCAGATCCTGACTGTCAGAATTTTTAGCCTTAGGAACTGGGAGCCAGGGTTGGGAACCCGTGGTGGGTAGATCTGTTTTTAGGGAGGGTGCTGCTCCTGTGGGGTGATCTTTAGACACTGATAGTTCTCGTGAATTTTGCCAATGATGGCTTTAGGGCCTCAGCAATGAGACTTGGCTCTCCTGGCCCCCAGCATGCAGCGTCCCTCTGGCAGCCCTGCTCTGGCAGCTCTGGGCTTCTACAGTGTGTGCCTCTGGTACAGTGTGTCCCTTTGGTATGGCGCATGATCATTCAATTGAAAGATACATTTGTTTAGAAATTTTTGTCCCATTCAGAGCTTGAAAGCAGCCCTGTTGATATATACTTCAAAATATATCTGCAGGCAAAAGCATTTGGCTAATCTGACGTGGAGGGGGCAATTTGAGAGCTGCCTGATTTTTAGTGTCCTGTTCCTGCATCTTACTCTTTGGCTTGAAATGCTTCATTGCTTTCAGTCAAGAAAATAAAGCTCATGGGAGAGAACTCTAAAATGTGATGTCCTTTATGGCCAGGTGTTCACCAGCCATCTTTCACCTTTCTCATGCTGACTTGATTTTGAAAGAAGTAGAATTAGAAATTGTCTCAGTTAAGATTTATTACTTTATTACATGAGATGAATTTGTATAACAATATTAATTTTTCATTTTATTCAGTGTGCAGTCTCAATTTTTGAATGTATGAGACCATTGTTTCCTTGGTTTAAGGAAGTACAAAGGGGAAAACTCTTATTAATACTCAGTTTATTCACATATAAGTTTTTACACATGAAAGAAAACTTTCATTTAAATGTAAGCCCCCATGTCCATTGTGAAAGCATCACAAATAATTGAAGTCTGCTTCCAAAAGGAAAAATTAGTTACCTCATCTGCAGTTGCCTATTACAGTTAGAAATGTGTAGGAAAAGCATGGGTCCGCTCACCACTTTCCCTCAGCACCTCTTATTCTCTTCCCTTAAAAGCACTCCTTTCCCTAAGAAGATCAGTTACAAATTGTTATACATTCCATAATTATGTTTTTCTCAATTTTGATATTTTAAAATATACTCAAAGTTAAACTTGACTTTACTGAAAAATCTCTTTGGAAAAAAATAATTTTCTGAATATCAGGTCTGTTTTTGCTTCACATTGGAGAACTCTATTGACAAAAGAGCATTGATAACACTTTTAGGCAATGAACTAAGGACTTTATAGATTTACTTACCTGTATGTCCTCTTTTTTTTTTTTTTTTTTTTGTACCAAAGGTTGACCTCAGGGGCATTCTACCTCTGAGCTACATCCCCACCCCGATTTTACTTTTTATTTTGAAACAGGGTCTTCCTAAATTGTTGTGGCTGTCCTCTAACCTGCCATCCTCCACTCTTAGCCTCCCAAGACCTGGGATTACAGGTGTGCACCACCACGGGCAACTCCTGTGTATCCTCTTTGGGTACCCCTTCTCATATACTTTCAATTTGAGGGGAGAAAGAAAATTTTGCAGCCTAATTACCCATATCGAATTTGTGTTGGTTTTACTATAGCTACTGCAATGAAGAGACCACGTTCTGTTCTTTCTACCAGAAGGTTAAAATAGCCATTCTCCTCGGAGAGGGAGAAGTGGGTTGCCTTCCCCTCCTCCTTATTCTCCTTTTCTTTCTTCTGTTTATCGCTTCATGTCTTTGGATCTTTTCTGGGCTGCCCTTGCAGGGTTATCATTTTCTCCCCCATTTTCTGGACAGCTGTAAAACTGTCCAGTTCTCATCTTCCTAAGTTATTATAGAAATAATGTTCCAAACTGGAACTAACAGGAAAGGAAATAGTCATTAGCATGTCATTCTTTATTTTGTTTACCTGTAAGTTACCTCCTGCTATGTCTTTGGTGAATTTAGCTCTGTAGTCTTCCTTCAAAGTCTTCATTTTAAGTGGCAAAAGGATTTCTGAAGATCTGAAGTCCTGCTAACCTTGGACACTGATTTACCATCCTCACCTGAGTGAGTACTGAGGGCTGCAGCCAGGAGGGACTCTCCTGATGTCACCCTTCTGTCTTGGCTATTGTAGAAACTAGGAGATGAAAGGGGACCTGGCTTTCCCTTTCCTTGCACTTCCATGCATCCAGGTCCTCCAGGCTGCCCCTCACTCTCCACCTCTTGCAGCTCACAGCCCCTCCATCAAAACAGCACCTAGTGTTGTGGCTCATATCTATAATCCTGGTACTTGGGAGGCTGAGACAGGAAGATCACAGGTTCGCAGCCAGTTTCAGTAACTTAGTGAGACCCTCAACAAATAGGAGACCCTATTTAAAAATAAAACATAAAATGGACCTAATATTGTTTCCCAGTATACAAATAAACAAACCACCTCAATGGTTAGTGTGGCCTAGGTGCATCACTGGTCCTGGAGTGGGGAGGAATCTGTGTATTACTCAGGACAGCTTGGAAATACAGAATCCTTGACTTCAGGCCCAGGTGTGTGTGTGTGTGTGTGTGTGTGTGCGCTCATGCGAGTGATGCGAGTGAGGATTGAACCCAGGAGCATTCTACCTCTGAGCTACACCCCCAGCCCTTTTTTTTTTTTTTTAATTTCAAAACAGGGTCTCACTAAGTTACTGAGGCTGGCTCAAACTCTTGTTTCAGTCTCCCAAGTACTGAGATGACAGATGTGCACCACTGCTCCTGGCTCCGAGGATATTTTTTAAAATACTTTCTGTGTATTTTTTAAAAGGATTTTCTAAGTTTCTCTTACACAGCCCAACTACAATGGGCATGATTTTAGGACCTGAGAATTGGGGACTCTTCTGCTTCCTTCTAGAATTTCAGGCCCACTTCCCCTTTCCCCCCTTAGTAATTCACTAAGGTATGAAAGAAGGAAAGTCCCTTCCACTCCCAGAGCTCAAGGGATTCTGAGAAGAGGCACTTGTTACTAGGGAATCTTTGTGGAGGGAATTTGAACTCGCATACTGGAATGGCTGAAGAAAGTGAAAACCTGCAGGCAATGTGTGTGTGTGTGTGTGTGTGTGTGTGTGTGTGTGTGTGGAGGTGGGGGCAGTGTTAATTCTTGCTCCTAATTAGTTCCTTTTCTTTGTCTGGCTCTTGCCCTCCTTCCACTCCAGAACTCTAGAAGTATTTTAAAGCACTATATTTTAGCCCGGACAGGCCCCTAACAGAAATGCTAAAGTCCTGTTTTGTTGTGAACCTTTCCTATCCTTGCACGCAAAGAGCTCTGTGATTTGCCAGCTGCACCCTAGATTCTGGCGTGGCTCAGCCTCTCTGCTGCATGGAATATACTTGAGTTCGTTTCTAGCAGCTGCCAACGTCGGTTTGCATGCTTGAAATTACTGAGTGTTTACTGTGCCACTGGGTGGGGATTTCAAGCTAAATATAATGTTCCATCTTGTCAGGAGATCTACAGGAGGCTTTAAGAACTGTGGAGCAAAGCCTCACCAAATCAGAATTGTAGAGCCCTTCGGAAAATGCTTAATTAGATCACATTTTTAAAATGCATTGAAAAAATAAAACATGAACCTATTTATTATAACTAGTCCTGGCATTATGCCAGGTCAGATACATTGAATAGATAAGAGCGTTCTGTAATTAGCATATTACTCATGTGTTAGCAAGTGCTACTTGAAAACAGTTTGAAGTTAAAACACAAACATGCCCCATGTGACACCGCTTTCATGATTCTTTTGCTGGGAAATAAAAATAAAAAAATAAATAAAAAGCTTTTTGAACAATAGATATTGTAAATGTCAAGCATTTCTAGCTCTTATCAGAACTAACAACAATTCAAAATGATTGAGCTCCCTATGAGAAGATTTCCTCAGGTTTAGTGAACTATTATATCACACATACCGTGTATTCCTAATGCACACCTTGCTTTTGATTATATATATTGACGATATACATAGAGATTATATGTATATAGTTACATATTATATAGATTATATATATATATATAAATTATATGTATGGTTTTTTATATTTCCTGCTCTGCAAAAAATTAATTTTTAAATGTTTAGTCATTTGTGTTGCTTTCTGAAATGTCTTTTTTATCCTCCACCCTACTCTTTTAGAACTAGTAGATCTTCCCTTGGTAAAGTTTGACTTTTCCTGCAACAAAGTGCTTGTGATTCCAATCTGCTTTAGAGAGATGAAGCAGCTACAAGTGTTATTGCTTGAGAATAACCCACTGCAGTCTCCTCCTGCACAGGTGAGCAGCTCCAAAAGTGCACT
This sequence comes from Graphiurus murinus, assembly GCA_004027655.1. NCBI lineage: Eukaryota > Metazoa > Chordata > Mammalia > Rodentia > Gliridae > Graphiurus > Graphiurus murinus. The sequence goes on from PVLC010006484.1 coordinate 28,690, forward strand.
GCAGAGCCCTCCACAGAGCTGGGCTCCTGCACTGAGTATTATTGGATTAGATCAGATCAGAGCAGTTGCTGCCTCTAAGGAGATGAAACCTTGGGCAAAACTGACCAAAATAATAAGTCACCTCCTGCTTCATGAAATCCATGTACTCGCCTCTGACTCACTATTTTGATCACTCCAGCCCCAGAATTCTGTGTTTGGTCATTTATCGTTTGTACATCTATGCAGAACCTTTCATGGAGTATATGGCTTGTTACAAAAGGAGTACTTTATTATTATCTTTTGAATCTTAGCTACAAAATGGAATTTTAACATCTTAAAATACAGTTATTTAGTGACAGAGCTCAAACTCAACTATGTAACCACAGAAGAACAATACATGAGATATATATTTTTTAAGATACAAGTACTTTAAAGCTTATTTCTTTTTCAAGTAATATAACGACTTCTTAAATCTACGATTATTTTTAAAACTTTTAATTCCTTTGTTAATTGGGCCTGGAAATAAATGTTTTTGTCATCTTTTCTATTCAAAGTAGAATTTAGAGAAAATAATTCTCAAAATTCTTGTTTATGTTTCGAGAGATCAAATTTAGAGCACTTTGTTAGGGTATTAATTAAATGAAATTGTGAAAATTAAAATATGCAGCCAGGTAGCTGGTACTTACATTTTGTTCTGTCATTGAAAAATAAATGTATGTTATTAATTTCTCCACAGATTTGCACAAAGGGCAAAGTGCACATATTTAAGTATCTGAGCATACAAGCGTGCCAGATTAAGACAACTGACTCCCTTTATCTGCACGCCATGGAACGGCCACACTTACACCAGCACGTGGAAGACAGGTGAGGCTGTGCCTTCACCCAAAGCCCCGTTTATAACTTGCTTAAGCCAAGCTTGTCCAGGGAACCAGCTTCAAAAATCTGTTTGCTTTGCTCAACCAATTCTAGTTTATAAATCAGAGTTGATAAAGTATTGGAGTAAGAAAAGCGGATGCTGTTGAAAACATTTTAGTTTCTCCCAAATCTTATCTGCCCTCTCCTAATCAATAATTAATCCTTCCTGAGTACTGGGTGAATACCTCTAAATAAGATCTATAATATAAACATTACTATTTTTTACTTATCAGTTAGGACAACTATATCAAGCTCAGACGTGCCTTTTAACAATGATTAATTTTCGGTGGGTCTTCAGGATATAATTAAGAAGACTGCAGGCTTTATTTATTTATTTATTTTTTAAATAGTGTGGTGTATGTAAGCCAGGTGTGGTGGCACAAGCCTGTAATCCTAGTACTTGGGAAGTTGAGACAGGAGGATCACAGGTTTGAGGACAGCCTCAGCAAGTAGTGAGATTCTCATCAACCTAGAGAGACCCTGTTTCAAAATAGAAATAAAAATAAAATAGGAGCCAAGCATGGTAGTGCATGCTTGTAACCCCAGTACTTAGAAGGCTGAGACCAGAGAATCCGAGTTCGAGTTCGTGGTAAGCCTCAGCTACTTAGTGAGGCTCTTCGCAACTTAGTGAGACTCTGTTTCAAAATAAAGAACAAAAAATAGGGCTGGGGTGTAGCCTAGAGGTAGAATGCCCCTGGGTTCAGTCCTCAGTTCCGTAAATAAATAAATAATAAAATAGGGCTGAGGGTGTAGCTCAGAGGTAGAATTTCCCTGGATTCAATCCCCAGTACCACACATATACAAAAAAAAAAAAAAAATACAATGCATGTAGTATGTGTATGTATATGTATGTATGTATGTATATATTATGTATGTATATATACACATATGTATACATATTATTTGTGCAATGTAATTATACATCATAGTAAGATACAAAGTAATACAAACATATCTGCTTAGATCACTTGGTGTATTTCCTTCCATATACTCCCTACCTGAATACCCTCCATCCCCAAACAGAATAGTGAGATTGGTAGTGAACCCTCCTGTATGGACATAACCTTATTTGAACTGTTCTCTTCCTTAATCCTCATTTTTTTCCCTCCCCATCTCCCTTTTCCAAACACCTTCCACTATTCCACTTGTTTCTCTTCTAATTTATAGGAAGTCACTTTTGCTTGTATTCCTGTTCTAAGTGGAAGTATTATTAGAATCCTTTCACACATCCTTGGGTCATTGTGCCACAAATCAAGTCATGAGCTTCCAGAGAACAAAATTCCAACAGTGAACAAACTTAGAAAAATGCAGGTCCTCTTGGAGGAATCTCTACTGCAGAAATCTTTTCCTTCACTTTGTGCTAAACGGGGTGACTTAAAATGTCAGACTACCCCAATGATACTTTCAAGTAATGCTTCAAATATGTATTCATTATTTTATGTTTATAAAGATACTGTCAAAGTTACCTAATCACTGAGTAAAAGTATACAGAATTACTGAAAGTAACATTTTATAACCTTAAGAGGTAAAAGCAATTGTGTAATTTGCTGCTTTTTATAGGCTAGACTAAAAAAAAAAATTTAAATGTTTAACTATTTCAACAAACAACTTGAGGTGTAAGAGCAAGGACTTCCCCTGACACAGAGAAGTTATCTTGTGTATTTAGTTGATTTTTAAAGGCATGTGTCTGAATAGTCTTTAAAACTTGACTAATTTTGTTGCCTTATAATAAAAATTTGCACAGAAAAGTCATTATTAGAATATAAGTCGATATACCGTTGTGTGAACTTTGTTACTTCAATTTTTTCCTAAATGAATTCAATATTGATGACGTCGATCCCAGCAAGAAAGATTCTGATTCAGGAGTTGGAAGTGATAATGGAGATAAGCGGTTATCTGCCACTGAGGTAAAAATAATGACCCGATCTTTTTTTCTTCTGTGTTTCTGGATGTGTCTGCCTGTGTTCACTAAGCTCCTTTCTTTTTTTTTTTTTTTTTTTTTTGCGGTACTGGGGATTGAACTCAGGGGCATTCTACCTCCAAGCTACACCCCCAGCCCTATTTTTTATTCTTTATTTTGAAACCAGGTCTCGCTAAGTTGTGGAGAGCCTCACTAGGTAGCTGAGGCTGGCCTCGAACCCGGATCCTCTGGTCTCAGCCTCCCGAATGCTGGGATTACAAGCGTGCGCCACCATGCCCGGCTACTAAGCTCCTTTCTGATAAAGTCCAGTGATGCTTCTCATGTGATGCTACGCATTTGTGAGAGCAATTTGAAATTCTCTAAAGATTACATCCATATTAGCTGCTATTAGCTTATTCCGTATTTTCATATTTTATCAATGCCGAAGAATAGAGTGCCTATTTCTTCCCCTCTTGCTCCTACATATTACCTGGAATATTCTTGAATGTTTGATAAATATTATGAGACGGCTAAGTGGTATGGAAGTATCCATGAAGCACTTTTATACATATGCTTGTTTTTAAGTGACAGAGTGAGTTAGAGGGAAGTGGTTATATGCATGCATAAATGTTAAGGAATCAAATCTATGTTTTATTTGAGCAGCAACGTAGAAACTGTGTTTATGAGTAGCTATAGTTTTTATGACAAAATTTCTTTTCCTAAAACTCTTAGATTGTGCTCTGTTTGGTTGGATAAAAGATGGATTATTAGTAAATTAAGAGGCCTTACATGCTAGAGCTCCCAGTACTGGTTATAAACCCTTCTTTGCTAACACATTTATTATCCCACAGAGAGTCTATCAGATTCCTCCGTCTTACTTCAATATACCATTAAGTGGGGCATCTTGACCCAGAGAACTGGAAGGGACAGGTGTGGAAAGAGAGGCTCGCCACATACTCTTCCCTTTTAGAAGGAATTTTCTGAGTTTTGTAGTTACCAAGTTGTGAAACATTATAGTACACTTCAAAGTTTAATATGTCAATTACCTCATCTAAAGAAATCACATTTTTATTCTGTGTGACTCCAGGAAAAGTCCTTTTCCCAGTTCTCCTTAGGTGTTTGAGGTGTAATAGGTGGCTAAGCTATTCCAATTTATTTTCCACAAAATGCTCTGTTAAGATTCCTTAACAATTTTTTTTAATGCAAAACATTTTGGAAGGAAGAAAAGTTAGTAAGCAGAAAAAAGAAAGCCAGTGTCAATAAAAGAAAATGACTCCCACAAAGCCACATTAACAGTTTCCTGTGGTTCTTAGTGGGGGTGGGAATACTAAACACATAGCTGTCCAAGTCATATTTTAATTCCTCCCTTGAGCCTTATTAAAACGCACAAGTCCCCTCAAATGGACCATTGTTACAGAAACTACTCACCCTAAACTTACTTTCTATTAAATTAAGACAGACTCTGCTTTATCCTTTATCTCTCTTCTAAGACTACGTTCATTAGTAGAACACTGCACAAAGAAGTTCATTACCTTAGTATAAGAAGGATGCTATTATCATTCTAAAAGAAGACCCAGGGTTTATTCCCTTCCTCTTAACTCATTGTATATCTGAAATTTTGCTAAATTTTAAAGACTAGAAGTAGTTGGCAGAAAAAAAAAAAGGATTATATTTGGCAGAATAAAATGCAAAAACCTTCTCTTTGACCTTTTCTTTTCTCACAGTAAGGACACCTCCAAAAATTTTTTAAATTTAAATTTAAATTTAAATTTTTTTATAGAATGACAAGGGTTCTGAATTAGGCTGTATAGTGTTCTGTTTTCACTTTGGTAATTATGTATGTTACCATCCAAGGTCACTCCCCACTTACATGTCATTGAGGGCTTAGGGATCACTTCTCATTCTCTAAACCATTGTCTGTTGCCATTGTCTGACTTAGCATTTGTCATGAAGAAATTAAAAACATATTTTTCTCAAGATAAATGAGCAAGAACATGTGGGGCCCTATGACTATTTGTTTGATGAGTGAAATTCAGGCTTGCTTTTTGCCAGATTCCAAATCATTTGTGCAAAAGTAAACAGGGGCAAACTCTGAAGGCCATGGCCTCCAGAATTCAAGAATCAAGGATTGAACATCTAAAATGTGTTCTGCAGTGGTTTCTGGTTCCTGGGCTTGGAAAGCTTCGCACTGAACAGCAAGACAGAAAAATAAATGAGGCTCCATATTTCATTTGTGCCAGAATCACAGCTCTCCTGAATAAACCTCATCAGCTAGTGTGGGAAAGGAGACCCTCAGAGAGGACTTACTTGGATTGCTACATCGAAGCTTTATCCCAAAATCACACAGAGCACATGCTCCTTTTTTAACCACTGCAATTGTTTAGCACTTTTATGTTTAGTGCAGCTTCTCAGCCTAAATCAGGGAGATAATCCTGAAGCTTAATGTCACAGATGAAATGCATGCTAACTAAAGAGGATATTGTCTCAGAGCCTGACTGCCAGGTTTTCATGGGTAGCCATGTGAAACTTTCATGTAGTTTTGGTAAATTAGCTTCATAGTCAAATCACAGAGTATGGTTACAATTTAAATGATTGATTAGACCTTGGGCTTTGGACTAACAGAATAGTGTATTTAGAAATTATTCCTTTGTTGTGTTGTCTATTACATAGTCCTTTTTAGTGCCCTTACTTTGACTCTTAGTTTAGAAAAACGTAGGTGTAGGTTCTGCAGGATTTTAGCTCAAGACACACACACACACACACACACACACACACGCATATAACAAATGTTAGTGAGTGTCTACAAAGTGAACACACCCACATAACCAGCTCCCTGGTGAAGTGGCAGAGCTTTACCAGCACCCCAGAAAGTCTACTTACACACCTACCCTTACCCCAAGAACAACCACTTTCCTAACTTCAAACATCATAGCAGTATTACTGAATTTGAACTTACATAGTTAGAATTGTCCTTTGTGTCTGCCATTGCAATATAATATTGATAGGAATCACAATCACGGAATGTTGTTTTATTACCTACTGTTCTCTTTACCTCCACTGATAAAACTTCTCCCTCAATGAAACAGTGCACTCTATTTTTCAGCCTTCTGATGAAGACACGGTCAGCCTCAATGTGCCAATGTCAAATATTATGGAGGAAGAACTGATCACCAAGGAGGACCCGTGCCATCGCCTTAGCCCAACTAAAGGTCCGAGATCGAAAAGTGCAGAACGCTTGCTTTTCAGTTTCAGATGTCATGCTTACCACGACACATGCACAGACATGGCAATGATAATGGTTAATGTGTGCGCATTTCCCATGAACCAGGTGTTGTGTTCATCTGGGAAGGTGATCTCATTTAAAATTCAGAGCCCTGAGATAGATATTATATGTATCTCTGTTTTGTGGGTAAGAGAGTCAAGTCTCAGAGACTTTAAGTAAATTGCCAGTGGTCACACCGCCAGTCTATTTCCTGCAGTAAATAGAGCTATTCTTCTGAATACTTATAGGAGATTCTCTAAATCCATTTTTGGAAAGAAAATATTCAAGTGGTAGATATATTAGCTGCGGTCATACATATCTCAGAGACTTAACACAATCCAAATTAAATCCAAATGGGAATTAGTGATTGGCAGGTAATACCCATTCAAGTGCTGGTACCCAGTCTTCTTTTGTCCTGCGACTTTTTCTTAACACAGGACTTCCAAAGTTTCCACATCCATCTGTTTTAAACCAGAAGGGGAAGAGCTTAGAGGTTTGTTTAAGGAGGGTCTTTGTAAGCTGGGCCTGGAAGGAGTGCCCATCACTTCTAAGCTAGACCGAACCCTATGGCCACACCTACTACACATGAGGGTGGCTAATGTAGTTGAGGTGTGTTCAGGAGTTTGCCTGACTTAGAATAAGTCAGTTGACCTCTATCCTCTGAAAATGAGGCAGTTAGATTAGGTCATCTCTAAACTCCTTTGTAGCTCTAAAGTTCTGTGGCTCTTTGGTAATTATGAAATGACCACTTAACACACTGGCTTGCATACCTTCAAACTCAACTTACTTTCAAAATCCTTGCAATCTGTTTCATATTATCAGGATACATTATGGCAGTATTTTGATGATTCCTCTTTCCTCAATGACTTTTAAGGAAAATACTAAAAATTTAATGTCTACTCATTTGTGGCAGAAACTATTTCATGATGCCTGAATAAAATACAGAACTAGATTAATAGACAGATTATCTCCCTAATAGCTTAAATATACTCTTATTAATGATGAGAGAACTATTTAAGGCAACTCAAATTTTTATGTTTTCTTTCACTTAGGTTTTAGGTTTCAATATTTAAGTTTAGCATTAAATGTAATGACACTGTGATTGGAACCATACATTTTTTAAAAAGTGTAACTGTATCCTTGCCTACAAATATAACTTTCACTATATTAATTTAGATAAAACTTTGTAACGTTTCGCAGTATAGGAGGATATTTTCAACAAATTTTTCAAAAAAAAAATTGCAAATCTGCTACCAGTGAGTTTCCCCTGTTCTAGGAGTATGCATCCTGCTTTAAGAGTGCTTAAAAGGATGTCCTGTGTAGTAGTCTTCAGATTGGTCAGAAGAGTCCCCTTGATGTTCCTTTTGTCTCTCCTTCAGTCCCGAAACATGTCCTGGTTGGCTGTGCCCTACCTGAGCATGCCCGTGTCTCTGTGTGGCTTCCTTGCACTCACTTCTGTCATCGTTAGGATATGAGGGCTCTTGTCTAGTCCTGCTCCACACCCCTCCTTGAGATTACTTACTGCCTAAGGACAGGAGTCATATTTGACTGATTTAAAAAAAAAATCTCTAAAATGCAGAGTATAATATCTGTCATTCAGTAGTTGCTTGATAAATATTTGTTGAGTTTGGAATTTGAAGTAGTCACATATTACTGAGGGCACAGAAGCCCTCTTTTTATCATTTCTTTTCTGCATTTCTTTAAAAAAGTAAGAGAAAATCACATTTCTTTCGTGAGGAACTAACCCATAAAAAAGCCTTCATTTTGTAAGTTCTGTTTTAGGCTTTCTGTTTCTTTTGCTTTCCTTCCTCTTTTCTTTTTTTTTTTTTTTAATTGTTCCCTCATGTCTTGTAGGAAAGAGAACATTTGGGTCACTCAGGTACTTCCATAATAGGTGAGCTAGAAGATGGAAACAATTCAATAGCATATTTGAGGATCATTAAATCATCCTTTCTTCCTTTTTCTGTGTTTTCCTAATAGGGGAATTTCATCAGGACTTTCCACCAGAGCCTTCCCTTGTGGGTGACAACAACTCAGGAAAAGAAAGGGACCAGTTTGCTGATGGGACAGATGTTCTCCATCCGGGATTTATGAACTATATTAAGGCAAGGTTTTACAGATCAACTCATTATTTACTCTTTTTCTTCTGCTGGGCACCTTCGAATTTAAGTTCAAGGTTTCAATGCATTACCTTTAAAGTCCAGCTTGCTGTAGCCTCCCTGGGCCTTCAGTGCATCTTCTCAAAGCTCTGCATGTCTATTTTCTGGTTAGGAACTGGTTGCAGCCATACATACCCTCTGCATTTGTCTGCTAAAGTATATGTTTTTTTTTTTATATATATTCACAAATTGCTCAGTTTCCCACCATTCACTGTGTCATGCAAATTAGCAAACTTGCCTGAATTATGAATACCACTCCATAAGAGCTAAAAATAGACAGCTGGACACTCTCCTCAGTATGTTTGAGGTGAATATTTTGCGCAAGAATACAGGCTGAATATCTCTTCTCCGAAGTGCTTGGGACCAGCAGTGTTTCAGATTTGCTAGTTTTTCATATTTTCAAGTATTTCTGTAGACTTTACTGGCTTAGCATACCTAATCCCAAACTTGAAATTCAAAATGTTCTGAAATCCAAAACTTTTGCACTTCCTGAGTGGAAACTCAGGAAGTTTCAATTTTTTAGAACCTTTTGAATTTCACCAGGCAATTGTATCATTGTGCAAACTCCATACAGTGTATTTACACAAACTAAGATTGTAGTAATACAATTTTATGAGACCACTATCACCTGTGAGATACATCCTTAACTAAAGACACATCACAACCTTCTTGGGCTTAGGAACACTAGACAGCCCTTAGCCCCTTGGAGGCCATTATAAACAGTGAAATCACACACATGCAAAAAACAGGCACAAAAATGTGGCACTAAATAGACTGTGAAAAAGATATTTGTATATAGAAAAAACTGAGACAAGAAGGCAGAGCATCACCTTGTCCCACCTACCTGGGAACCTGTTTGCCTTTGAACTCCTCTATTTTTCAATACTCTGACTATGTCTGCCGTGACCTTGAAGGTACTTTGATAAGTACTGACCTGGGGGCTACAAATACATTTCAGTGATCAAGCAGGTTTGCAAACACAGAATATGCTGTATAACCCTTCATCTTAGCAAAAGAAACCCCAGTAAGCCTAGGTGTTTTATACTATTGGCTACTTTTTCATCTTGAAACTGAAAATTAGAAGGAAATACCCATTTCTCCAAGAAGAGATAGAATGCTACCTTCATTATTATTGATAGTATATTTTCACCTACAAATTTCACTCTCATTTGGAGAACACAGGCTTTATATACTGAGGTTATTCCACAGTCAGTACAGAAAAAGCCTGAGTGTTTTTCAAGTCAGAGGCCTCAGTAGAGAACCCTCTCTCCTCAGGGATAATCTTGTCCTAATGATACACCTGGAGACTCGGCTGGTCCTTAGTCAGTTAAGGATGTGCTCAGTCCTGTTATCTGCAGATTCTTCCTTACTTTTCTGGGGTGGCTTCTGTTCTAGCATTGGTCCAGTGACAGCAGTGTTTTCCTGTCAGAAGTAAAAGCACAAAGAAGGTAACTTTTGCCCATGGTGGACACAGTTTTCTCAGTATTTTGTGTGTGTGTCTTCCAGGAAAAATGGAGTAACAACAGGGAGATATTGTGTGTGTGTGTGTGTGTGTGTGTGTGTGTGTGTGTGTTACTAGGAATTGAACCCAGGAGCATTCTACATCCAAGCTACACCTCCAGTTCTTTTTTTTATTTTTTATTTTGAAACAGGGTCTTACTAGGTGACTGAGAGCCTCGCTAAGCTGCTGAGGCTGGTCTCAAACCTGCAGTCCTCCTATTTCAGCCTCCCAAGTATTGGGATTATAAGTGTGAGCCACCACACCTGGCTCTTAAATTATGGTAAAATATATATAACATAAAATGTATCATCATAGTCAGTTTTAAGTGTCTAGCATGTGTTAAGTACATTCACAATCTCCAGAACTCTTCTCATCTTGCAAAACTGGAAGTCTTTACCCATTAAACAATTCCCAGCTGGGCATGGTGGTGAACACTTGTAATTCTAGTACTTGGGAGGCTGAGACAGGAGGATCACAGGTTTGCGGACAGCCTCAGCGAGTAGTGAGACTCTCATCAACCTAGTGAGACTCTGTTTCAAAATAAAAATAAAATAGGACCAGGAGTGTAGCTCAGAGGTAGAATGCCCCTGGGTTCAATCCCCAGTACTATACACATACACACACAAAAACTCTTCAGCTGGGCGTGGTGGCACACACTTGTAATCCCAGTACTTGGGAGGCTGAGACAGGAGGATTGCAGGTTCGAGATCAGCCTCAGGCAGTCAGTGAAGCCATCTGCTACTTAGTGAGACCCTATTTTTTTACAAATAAAAGAGTAAAATAGATCTGGGGGTATAGCTCGGAGGTAGAATGCCCCTGGGTTCCATCCCCAGTACCACTAAGAAAGCAAACAAACAAACAAACAAAATGCCCTTCTCTTCTTCCCCTAGCCCCTGGCAACCACCATTCTGTGTTCTATCTTGATGAATTTGACTGCTCTAGGTACCTCACATGAATGGAATCATACATGTGATTGGCTTATTTCACTTAGCATAGGCTGCATCATATGTATACATCAACATTTTGGTCACCCACCCATCCATCGATGGACACTTTGTGCCTTTTGGCTGTTGTGATAATACTGCCAAGGATGTGGGCTGGGGGCATGTTTGTATTCTTTACTTAATGGCCAGTGGTTCTCAGGAAACACGTATATTCTGTCCACAGGACAAGGCAGAAGACTGTGAAGAGCTCTTGCGAATAGAAGAGGAGGCCCACTGGCCGACACAGGGAGTGTGAGTGCCGCCAGGGACCTAGCTATGGGCCATCACCCCTGGAAAGTCCATTTTCCATGCATACTGGCCGCCTTGTGGTAGAATTTTCACCCACTGTTCCTTGGAAAAGCTGATATTCTTACCATTGATACAGATAAGAAGTTCCCAGTTTTCCTTTGTCTGATGTATCTCACAAGCATTGGGCAATACAGTGTGCCTTAGGCCATTTTGTGTTGCTATTGAAGAATCCCACAGACTGGGTTACTTAAAAAATAGAAATTCAGCCGGGCGTGGTGGCGCACGCTTGTAATCCCAGCATTCGGGAGGCTGAGACCGGAGGATTCAGGTTCGCAGCCAGCCTCAGCTACCTAGTGAGGCACTCCGCAACTTAGTGAGACTCGGTTTCAAAATAAAGAATAAAAAATAGGGCTGGGGGTATAGCTCGGAGGTAGAATGCCCCTGAGTTCAATCCCCAGTACCGCAAAAAAAAAAAAAAAAAAAATAGAAATTCATGTTGCTGGAGTCTGGGAAGTCCAAGATCGAGGGACTATGTCTAGTGAAGGCCTTCTTTCATCATAACATAGCAGAAGACATCACATGTAAGAGAGAAAGCAAGAGAGTTTGCGCACCAAGCTCCCTTCAATAAAGAATACACTCCTTTGATGAAGACAATAATCCATGTATAAGGGCAGAGACCTCTTGACCTATCCTCATGAAGTTCTTAATGCTGTTGCATTAGTGATTAAGTTCCCAGCACATGAATGTTGAGGGACACATCCAAACCATGGCACAGTGCAAAGTAGTACCTCTTTGTTCGCCTTAAGTTTTATCCTAGTTGAGGCGGCGGATAGAAATGTAACTCAGGGAATTACCTAGAATATCTAGACTGGAAATTCTGCCTTCCTTCCTTTTGCCCGAAGAAGCAAACAGCTGGACCTAAAGTGAACCATAGAACTGGTCTCCTTCTGCATCTGGGGTCTTCTGGTTGAGAGCCAACATTTGACCTCAAGAAATCTTGCACCAGGGGAATATCCCTTCTGCTCTATTGTCTATAAGGACTTACTTGGCAAGATTTACAGGGAAAGAGATGAGTGATTTCATCTAATAAACCATTTCTGAGGGAACTAAGTTTGGTCCATGTGGCATAGATTAGAGTTTGGTTCCCAGGATTTTGTTTTCCATGATCTGGGATTTAGACCGGAACCTTCCATTGAACCTTGTGATTATAAGGTTATAGGCTTGTAGGAAAATAGAGAGTTGTTTTAAAATAGATAAGGCTTTGCAAACTCCATTCTCAGTCTCAGATCTGTTGTTCTCGACCTTGTCTACAAACCAGGATCATCTGTAAAGCCTTATAAAATGCCTAGATCTACTTGTGAGTAGCAGGGCCCAGCATGTTTTCAAAGTTTCACAGATGATTTTGCCACATATATAGCCCAGACTGAGAACCAGTCTCCCACACTGAGCCCCATAGTACATGAAAGTTATAAAACTGAGTCATGCTGGTTGACCTGGAATTAGAAGGCCTGAATGTAGTAGAGACCCATCCAGGAAACACTGTAGAATTCAGGAAAGCACACTGAGACCCACCCATATCATCCACTGCCTGATTGTGCACAGGTGCACTTGGCAGCATGAGGAAATCAAGCTAAGCTGAGCATCCCCAACCCAGGAGCTCTCCCCACCACACTTGGCACCCCACCCTGCAGGGTATGGCTGCGTCATTGTTGTAATATGGAGCTTGTCAAAATCATATTCATAAATTAGATGAGTTTTTGTAAGTTTACTCTTGAGAACCTAGATGATGCTTGTGTTTTAGTGAAGTGATCACTTTCATTCTCATACTTGTTTCATGTTGCAGAGTAAGTTCATCCAAAGATCAGGACATGGATATCGTGATGATTGAGCAGTTGAGAGAAGCAGTAGATCTGCTGCAGGATCCCAATGGGTACGCTCCTCTTTTCTTGGCCAGGTTTCATGTGTAAATAATGCCTGCTAATTTATTTGAAACATTATTTCAGTTTTTTTCACTTAAAAACAATACATTTATATAACAATGTTTTTCAGTATGTTTTTTTCTCTTTTTAAGTTATTTTTATACATTTATTGGTGCAGTATAGTTTCACATCATAATGTGGCTTATAGTGAGAGTGACATCCATGCACACAGCATTTGGTGAACTTTCCTCCATTTCTAAAATATTTATACACACAATTTGGTCTCAGCATAACCACTGACAAAGTCAAGTCATTTTAAGTGCTTGTTGCTCAAGATCCAAAAATGAAAGAGTTCAATTTCTGCAGAGATCAATGTTTCCCCATTTCTTTAGGAAATTCATTCACTTCTCATGAAATTCACATAGGATTTTTTGTATACTACTTAGAAAACAGAAGTATGGGGGAAGTACATAAAACTTAAATCATTGATTTGTAGAAGAATAAGGAAAATTTTTCTGAAACAAATTCAATAAGAAAATATCACTGTTGATTTCTGGTAGTGCCAAATATATGTTAGCTAAATAATCTATTTCTAAAGATTTGGGATTGTAGGTTACTTTTTAAATCTGAGCTGGCCATTGTCAGTAATATGCATTTTATGCAGGAGATATATTTTTGGGTTTCTTAGCTAAGGATAATGGAATTCCCATGGACAAGATGTTTTTCAGTAAGACAATATCAGGTATCAGGGCATAACTACATGACCATTAGAGAAAGAGACCCAAAGCCTATCCCTGGTTACTGTTTAGAAGTTCTGGGAATTTAAATATGAAGAGGATGTGGTGTTATAGTACAGTGAACGTGGGATTCACAACACAGCACTCTTAGCTAGGTTCTGGGAATTTGTGGTTATTGAACAAAGGGTATCAGCAAGAATACTTCAGCAGTATTACCTGGCCCTGAAACAACAGTGGCAGGTCAGGTTAAGTCTGGCTGGAAATCTTTAGCAATTGGTTTGAAAAGCATTTCAATTCTGCAGACATTAATTGAGTGCTTAGAACATGGGAAGACCTACAGCATGCACCTTGGGAGATATAAACATGAATGAGACCCAGCTCTTGCCTTTCAGATGCTTTTAGTGCTTCTTGACTATAGAAGCTAGAGATTGTCCTGAGTGGTTATTTATAAGTGTAACTGACTTAAGTGCTTGAGGTCGAGATAAAAAGTGATAAGCTAGAAAAAGGGAGATAAGTGACTGGGCTGGCCTTCCAAAGGATGGGATATTTAACCAGGGCCTTTAATTATTGGCAGTTTCAAGGAGAAAGCAAATTCTGGGTTGAATGAGAAGCTTAGGCAAAGGTTTGAAGGCCCAAGAGAATGGGGCCAGCTTGGAAAAGCTCCAGCAGAGTGGACACTCTCCACCCTGCCATATTCCAGTATCACTTGTGAGACTTTTTCACACCAGATACCAGGTATTGTCCACAGGGATCAGGGTCAACCTATGCTTCTGCTGGGACTGAGAATCACCAGGGAGGCAGTATGTTGGTCATTCTTTCTGTTACTGTAACAAATGTTGGAGAGAAATCAACTTAATCAAGATAAAAGGTTTATTTTGGCTCACAGTTTGGGAGGTTTCATTCCATGACTGATTGGCCCCGATGCTTTGGAATACATCACAGAATATGCCAACTCACATCATGACTGGATGCAAAAGAGAGAGGAAGAAGAGAGGTCAGGGTTCAAGTATTCCCTTCAAGGGCATGCCTCCAAATGACCAAAAGACCTCCCACTTGGCCCCACCCCTACAGTTTTATCACCTCCCATTAGCACCACAGGTTGGGACTAAGCTGTTAACACATGGGCCTTTGGGGAACATAGCACAGGGGATGGCTTTGAATGCTGTGTTGAGGAGCCGAGGCCGTGATGGCTTCGAGGCAGGATTATTCAGGTTGTTAATTCTTCCTGACATTTGATTTAGGGCCTGGCTTACTAGCCAGCTAATGAAAGTATATTCAAAGACCTGAATTCTACCTCTTAAACTAGGGCAGTTAATGAGAGGGTAGGAAACAGAACGTGTGTGTGTGTGTGTGTGTGTGTGTGTGTGTGTGTGTGTAATTAAAATGAATCTGAAAGTGGCAGGGCTGAAGGAAAGAGCAGACTTGGAATCAGCTATAAACTGATTCTGAACCCATCTCCAAAATAAATTAACTTGGGTAGGTTACATGACTCCTTTTATGACTTCATTGCACACCATTTCCTCATCTGTACGATGGGGTTATAAGCACCTACTACCATTTAGGGTGGTGACGGCATGAAATAATATATGAATTGTTAGTGGAAAGCTAAATTGGCAAAACCACGCCAGAAATCATCTCAGTAGTATCTAAGCAAAGTCTAAAAAATATGTAAACCTTTCAAATGAATTCTAAGAATTTATAGAGAGATCAAGAGGCAGGAATCAAACTTGGGAGTTGGAAAGGAGATAGGTATTTTTTAACAGCAAATGTTTGGGAAAAGGAAATTAACAATTTTAGGGTACTTTATATTATGACCATTGATAAGATGGAATGTGATGTGACCAATAAAATGCTTTTAAAGTTTACAGCGATATAATAGAATGGCCTTTACATAATGTCAACTTTCAAAGAGTACAAAATGTATAAAGTTTGATCCCAATTATAGAGGTAGAATTAGGTCCTAATTGGAAAGTTTATCAGGACAGACTTTTTGTTTTCTGTGGGTACTTCTGCATTATTTTTCTTTGTATTTTCCACATTGTAGCTACTCATTGGTATCTACTGTTTCTGTCCCATGGTGACCTGAAAGTGGTGGCGAGGAGGGTGACAGGGAGCAGGAGAGGGCGGTTCTGACCTGAGTGGTGGTATCTCCATTAGAGATGGGGAATCTGGAGGAGAGGCAGCCAGTCTGAGGAGGATTTGGGGTCCTATTTAGGACATTCCAAATGGAATTCTAGGTGCCAACACCCATTGAGCTGTCAGACGTTTAGTTCTGGGACTGAGAGACTTACACAGGAAAGTCATTTTTGGAAGTGCTGTGAGAGGATTGGGTGCAGGACAGGAGGGGAGAGAAGAGCCTGTGGTCCAGACAGCACCGGGAAGACTCAGCGGGACAGGAGAGGGCTCCAACTGGACTCCAACTTGACACGGTTTTCATACTTCTCTCTTTTGAATCTTATTTCACTTTTCCAGTAAACTTTTCTTACAGAATCTGGTGTGTTAATATATAAACTCCAAAGCAGAAAAACTCAGCATATTTTGATGGACGTAGCAGTGGCTTGGTATCTGGGATTGGAACTGGAGGAAAGGGTTTCGTGTTCTGGGCCTCAGTTTCCCCCTCTATTGAGAAGCAGGTTGAGCAGAGGAGTTCTAGATTCTTCCATAGCTCTGAAGTAGCTGAAACAAGGAGTTGCTCAGGGTGTTGATTGGTCCGGGCGGTGGGTGTATGCTGCACTCTGGAAGAGAAGCGCCAAGTAACCTCCCAGGCCAGATTTGATACTCATCTTTATCAAGTGCTATTTAAATATTACATATGCCAGAAAACTTTCTATGGAATTCATTTATTCCCTTAAGTAATCTAATTACTTTGGTTACGTTAGGCCTTTGTTATCTATTTTGAAATAATTACTATAACATAACAAGTCTGGTTTTCTAATAATATTTCTGTGAGCCAGAGTAATAGTGTAAAAAGAAGAGCCCTGGTTTAGCTTCTGATAAAGAGAGGGCACCTAAAAATGTATTTATTTCTAGCTATTTGAATATTAACAATTAAACAGTTTATATACGCATTGGATTTTTCCAGTTCTTTTTTCCAATTTTTTTTTTTTTCAGTTAAGAAATTTTAGTGAAATATTGCTGTCCTGTTTTCTTTTACCTTGGTTTCTTTTCTGGGCCTTCTCAATGTTAGTTTGGTGACATTTCATAGGCATATTATAACATTAATTCATTATATTATTATGTTATATATGCCTCGAAAATGCCTACCGTTTAAGATGGCTTTGTAGCTTTCGTTATTACAGAATTTTTTTGGCTTTATAGATCTTTCGGGAAAAAAAAAACTTGAAACCTTTACATTTTAGAATTTCAAAAATTCAAAAACTATCCATAAGACAACCTTAAGATTAAAAATGCATATCAAATTGCATGATTTTTTTTTTTTTTTTTTGGTGCTGGGGAGAGAATCCAGGGTTTCATGCATGCTATGCAAGTACTCTACCACTCAGTTACACTCCCAGCTCTTAACTTTCATGTTTTAAATGAGACAATTAGTTTGTATCAGAAAAATTTTTCTACTAAAAAAAAAATGTTGTTTGTTTGGGTAGATACTGAATTATAGTACTCCTAACAACTTTACTTCCTTCTGTAAATTAGTATAAGATTTAACATATGCTACCTATAAAATTATGATTTTATCAGGAATTATTACTATTTTTGAATAAGTTGAATTTCAATACCAATAGCAGATGGAAAATTATATTTTTGCACCTGGTAGGGAAATACTATGCAATTCGAAATCTCTGTCATAAAACCTTTATCACTTAATCCTAAAGATAAGCAGTACTTTTCAGTATATTAGATTTTTAAACTAAATATGACCAGTAGAATTTATAAAAAGTAAAATTTTAATAAATTTACTGACATCTTTCCCCCCTCACTCTTTAGATTAAGCACAGATATGACAGAGAGAAGTGTTTTAAATCTGTATCCCATGGGATCAGCAGAAGCCTTGGAATTTTCAGATTCTGCACTAAAGTATGTTCGCCTTCTTGTAACTAAGTATGTTTTCTCTTTTTACATTGAAGTATTTATGTTTTAAATTCCACTTTATGTCTTTTTCTTTCCTTCTTCATACAGTGGTCAAATACAGCTGGATACATCTCCAGTGTATGAGGTAAGGCCAGAGCTTTGTGCCATATTCTGCCACAGAACACTTGCCCCCATACCCTTTAAAGATTTTTCAGGGATAGAGACATTTTTATGAGTGAGGCCAATATCCACGTTTGTTCACGACACATTTTCAACGTTTTCATACTTTTATCCTCTCTAGTTCTGCTTTTACACCTCACCTTCCATTAAAGATCAGAGTTGGCTATTTCTCATAGATATTCTAAATTTTCACATCAAAATAGTCTTGCTGAGTCAGGCAATGGCCACTAAAATGTGTAGGGAAACTGCTCTTTGTCAGAAACAAGTGGTAGAATCATGATTTTATAGCCAAGAAGGAAGTCTGGCCAGACGATAGTAAACTACAAAAGACCTGAAAAACATTAACAAAATGAATCATGGTGTCTAGGAGGATTAAGAAAATACTATAAACTGGGGCATTTGGGGACAGGGTAAAGGTAGGTTATGTTGAGTTATATAGGATGAAATTTTAGTGACTGTAGAGAAAGCAGTTTTGATATAAACTAGAGATGAGCCTGAAAAAGTCCTAAAGAAAGATTAAATTATCAGAATCATAGGTTAGAGCTGGTAGTTTGGGAATTACAACATACTATAATCTGTTTGATTCCTTGTTAATGAATGGGTGTGAGAAGGCAAATTCAGGTGTCCAGATTGCATATAAACCAATTTATGCCCCCCCAGGTGTCTGCACATGTGTTTGAGTACAACAGTTTCATACTATTTACTAAATCTCTCTGTCAACAAAATATGGAAAAAAGAACTGTACAGGAAAGGCCATGTTCCCAGAGTATGGTCCCAGTAGTGACTTGGACTTATGTTAAGTATCAGCCCTGTCCAAAGACTTGATAACTCTGGGCAAGTTAATTAACCTCTCTAAACTTAACCTTCATTTTCAGTAAATTGTCATAATAATAGCTATTATAAAGATCAAATGAGATGATTCAAGAAAGGCTTCACAACACAGGGTACCTAAATTCTAGCTGCTATTCTACGACTCTGTTATTGGTGTGATCTTTAGAGAGAATCTTACTACCGCCTCGGCCCAGGGTGGAAGCCACATTGAATTACCCAGTAGTGGAACATAGGAAGCCTTTTATTTGCAGGCTGACCTGGACTCATTTCTTCATGCTTTCCATTTGAGATTGTATTTGGGATCTCTACACACTCACTTTTAAAAAAAAAACCTCTTATTTGGCTTTAATTTTAACCTTACAAAAGATTGCAAATATAAATTACGAGTTTCTACAACAGTTTGCAAAGTTACGGTGCCCAGATTGTTTCAGTGAACATTCTCACTGCTGTGACCCAATAGGCCTGATCATACAACTTAGAGGAAGGAAGATTTATTTGCTCACAGATTTGGGAATTTTACAGATTCAGTCCATGTCAGACTAGGTCTGTGGAGCGCAGGGCATAATGGTGGGAAGCAGAGTGGGAAGGTGCGAGGCTCCAATTCCCCATTGTGGAGGTGGAAACGGAGTGAGCAAGGGGAGGAGATAATGATGTACAGTCCCCTAAGGAACCCCTTCTTAGCAACTGAACCTGGCTTCCAACATTGCTACCTTTTTTCTCTAAGGGCTAAGGGTACATTCTACATCCAATCCATTATATAGATTTACCAATTACACATTGAACATCTCTAATCTGAAATTTCAAAATCCAAAATGCTCCAGAATCTGAAGCATTTTGAGCATCAATATGATGCTGCATGTGAGAAATTCCACGTGACTTCATGTGCAGTCACTGCACACTTTTCTCCAACGTGAATTTCCTGCTCTGACCAGGCAGACCATACTAGTATTCTGAACACACAGAAGGTGCCTTCGCACTTTTATTTAGGCATGCTCCTTAAAACGTTCTTGAAATTTTACTCATGTCGAGGTTTAAAAAAAGAAAATACCCATGTTCAGGGCTTCATGAGTACCAGGAAGTCACAAAACCTCAAAAAAAAAAAAAAAAAAAAAAAATACCAGTACTCCATGTCCATCCAAATTATAATGTTTTATATAATGTAAGTTTTTTTTTTTTTTTTCCTCCTTTGGTTGAACAAGCAGTTAAATTTGGCACTCTTTGACATATTAGGTATTTTTATTCCTTGTCTTCCTTTTGGGGCAATTCTCTGTTCGGGACAGACATGTGTCCATGATTTTAAAAAGAAAAGGAGCTCTGATGGGAAAAGGAAATCATGAGAAGAAGGAAAAGAAAGCAGTGGATTCTCCAGGGCAGTGATGATGATTTGGTTATTCTTATCACCTTTCTTCAATTTCATCCACGAAGAAAGTGGATTCCTTCACAATAGGCTTGCAATGATTTGCCAACATTTGTTGAGTACCTGTTTTGGTGTAGAGGACTGGGATCTGAAGGATGTGAAGTTGCCCTCATTTTAAATGATTTTCATAATTATAGAGGAAAGAAGATGTCGATATTGAAAAATTTTAAAGAAGAACATGAAATAGTCTGCCATCCTGAGTTTGTTTCTGTGCTCTAGGAAATGGGACAAGGGATTTAGAGTTTAAGGCAAGGAAAGTGAACTTGGACTTCTTGGCTGTTTTGGATTCAGACCAATAGCCGGGAGACTGCTGTGTAATCTACCATGGCCGTGGTAGAGTCAGTACAATGTGTGAACTAGGCAGAACAGCAAGGTCAAGACTATAGATGTGATCTGCATTTGGCAGCTCATCACATTATCTAACCGTAAACATATTTAGAAGACTGTCCCCATCAAGTTTGGGTGACATTGGCCTCCCTGCAGGAAGACATGCAGATTGCCTGCTCATACATAAATCATATCAAATGGGAGGGGACAATAGGGAAAATTGAAGGAGTTGCTTATAGAAAGAATTAAACCTGAAGTTACTTGTTAGCAGTTCTAACAATAGTCTAAAATTAGATATGGACATTAATGACATTTTATTCTAAAAATACATTTTTCCTTGGATTTATGTTAAGGTTGGAAATACTTTTTAAAAAGCACTTTTCAACAAGTAATAAAAATGAACATCTTAAGTTTGTACTAATTTGGTGACATATGTTAGGACAGAATGTTTATATTATCTATTACCAAAATTTTTATTAGGGTGGATCAGTGAGGTTTTTGATCATCATATAAAGAAGGCAGACCTGGGAAATTAGCTAGAATGTGCCCTTGTCTCTTTTCAAACTGGCTTTCTAGGATTCTACCTTCAGCCACTGTTCCTCACCTTCATGCTGTCCCTAGAGCATCTGGCCACCCCTGGACTCAGGCACCCAATAAATAATAATGACTTCAAAATCTACAGCTCATGCCCTAGACTCCTCCCCCTTCTAGTATTCATTTTTTCATCTCATTGCCTCATAAGTTTGTTATTGTCTCCATGGCTAAACTGAAACTACCAACTCCTTCAATCGCTCCTGTATTCTTGATGGTATTTGAGGAAATTACCACCCACCCACTGAAGTCATTTCTGCTGGAAACTGTGGCCAGTTATAAATCCCACATGCTTTACCATAATTTTTTCTCTTAACCAGTGGTTGCCAAAGCAAACTGACATTGAACTGAGCACATGAGATTTGTCCAGGTAATTTGGGGTCCAGGCATGTTTATTTATTAAACGCTCCCAATGTGATTTTGTGTATTTTGGAGCTACTGCCTTGGACCACTTCTAAAAACCCATAATTTAAGGGGAGGGGGTAGGAGCCAGCAGGTAGCTTGGTTACCCAGCAAGGTAAGCTGATGTTCATAGTCATTTGGAAGTGAACTGTTTACACTGGGAAAAACCTTATCTTAATTCTTGTGATACTTTAGATGTATTATTCTATGAATACAGTTGCATAGTTTTAGAAAATGTAAGTATGACTAACCTAGCTACTAAACACACTAATTAATTCATCATATATATTCATTATATGCTTCTGGGCCAGGAATGTGAAAGAAAGGCATGGTTCTTGCTTCATTTGCCTCACTGCCTAATGCAACATCCAATGCATTTCTTCTCTTCTTTAAGGTGCAAAATGATCTAACTTTACAGAGCAATGGCAGCCAGTATTCTCCAAATGAGGTAAGTTTCCTGAAGATTAATGGAAACCAAGATATTCCATGAAGATTGCATTAGAATGTCTCTTACAGAAATACATAATCTAACACTATGATTAGTGAATTAACTGAGGTGTCTCTGAGGAATTCACATTATCAGTCATAGCCCTATTCGGTCCTATTCCTAATTAAGATACTTTTTTTTTTTTTTTTTTGCAGTACTGGGGATTGAACTCAGGGGCATTCTACCTCCGATCTATACCCCAGCCCTATTTTTTTATTCTTTATTTTGAAACAGGGTCTCACTAAGTTACAGAGTGCCTCACTAGGTAGCTGAGGCTGGCTGCAAACCTGGATCCTCTGGTCTCAGTCTCCCAAATGCTGGGATTACAAGCGTGCGCCACCACGCCTGGCTCTAATTAAAATACATTTTTATAAGAAATGTTTTGAAACCCAAATGTAGGAACATCCTTATGGAAAACAGAATTTGAATCACTCAAATGGGCAACATGTAAAAAGTCTCATCATCCATCAGTGATTCAGCATGTGGCTTCTTTGTGGATGAGACCTCTTCTCAATGTTATCATTTCCCCAATCTTATTGTGCTAGGGGAGTCTTCATTAGCTGCTCTTTTGGATATCAGTACACACTTAGGCACACATGCACACAACTATGCTGGAGGAGAAATTGATTACCAGTTCGATGTGATTGTAAAATATATGTATGAGAAGCAAATAAAAAATTGAATGGGTTGCCCCCAAACAACACTCTGTCAATTATGCCACTTAAAACATTTACAGAGTGATTTTTTTTTTCCAGAACTTCATTATACAGTAGCAAATGCAGACAGGGAATGGATTTATAATAATCCTTTACCATAGAGAAGCCTATGTTATTCTACTTCACTTTTTTCCCCCTGATTTCCTTTCCTTCTAATCCCACAGACGAGAGAGAACTCCACCGCAGTCTCTCCTACCACAAACAGCACAGCTCCTTTTGGTCTGAAGCCTCGATCAGGTAAATTAAAACCTCAGTCCATTCCTATAGGTAGCAACTCTGTAGTTTCTCTTTAGCCTTTCACATTCACACTTGGTTTTAGGGAGTTGGAATCCTGGCATCAGAACCTTGGTATAGCTTGGGAAGATCAGAGGTTGAAGCTATGTTTTTCCTGAATCAGCTGTTAAGCCCATGCTATCAAGAATGGATAGCTTTCCATCCTTTGAATCACAGCAAAGGAGAAATGGTGAGGGGAGCATGTAAATGAGGAAGAAATATTTTATTGAACATTTTATCAAGGAAAAGGAAAGAGGTCTCCTTGCCCCAGGGGATCCTGGTGCTCTGCTGACTTCCAGGGGGAGGAACTCCTTTCTGAGACATACCCAATTGCTTTCTGAGCCAGGTCAGGTCTATATATTTGTTCATGTAACAGACTTGCATGATTGGTCAGAAGTCATGAAAAAAAATTTCTTTGGGGAAAGCATTCTGCTTTTTGACCTACTTTATTTTTATTTGTTATTAGTATATTCACAAAAGTAAATTACAGTAATGTGCCAATTAACTATTAGTTTTATAAAGAAGGACTCTGAACAGAAAAATGTGCTTTTTCTCCCATTTATTTCAAGTTCTGGTGCTGTCTTCCTTCTTTCAGGTTCCTCTTTGTTTTATTAATTTTGTTTCTTTAGTGTTTAGCATACTCACTACTAATGCTTTTAAGCAAGTGCTGATAAAGGACTCAAACATTTTTAAGAAAATGCTGGTAAAGAACTCATATGTTTTTTTAGTTTCTCAGTAAAGCCATTTTACAACAAAAGCAGTACATCTGTCTAGTTTGAAAAAAGGTACCCACAGGAAAAAGAACAAAGATGATTCATTAATAAGGGAAATGTTTTTGTTATTGGAGCAAGTTGATTGATGGGCAAAGTATGGCCAGGTGTAAAGGTTTCCTGGCAGTTTGAATGGACTCTAAGGAAAAATCCATATGAGAAAATGCTTGAGTGTGATGTGACAAACTTAGTGGGTGTTTAGTTTTTGTTTCTGTTTTGTTTTGTTTTTGTTTTTTTGTGGTGTTGGGGATGGAATCCCTGGGCTCGCCATGCTATTATGTAAGCACTCTACCACTGAGCTATACCTCCAACCCTAATGGGTGTGTTTTGGAGAGTCAAATTGTACATGAAATAAGACCCAAATGGCTGCCCTCTCATGTATGGAACTAAGTCCATGTGACCAGATCATGGCTGCACTTCCAGTTCTGTAGTCTCAGGTGTGTCCTGGGAATATAGGTGAGGCGGGGCACACCTCCCTGAGCCTTCAGTGTGCACCATCAGAACACCTGTCTCTGCATACTTGACGACCTCATATTGGGTTGCACACTGTCTCTTAATTCTTCTAAACAGTTTACACAACTCTAAAATATTTCAAAATTGAGCAAATCAAAAACTGAATAGATCCTCAAAGAACAATATTCTTTTGAATGTGCAATCTTGCAGCTTAGTTTTAAACTGGTTTCAGTGACTTTTTAATTTCCTTTTCAGCTTTACTTTTTCAAAGACAAGGGTGCACCCTACTTGCACTGTAAACCATTTCAGGTTCTTTGTAGTGGTGAGAAATAAATGGAGTTTATTTTTGAGTAGCAGAAAACAAAGATCATTTCCTCTCTGAGCTTCCAACCTTAGAATCTTGATTAGTCAGCCTGGCAATTGCTCTAGTAGTTGAAAACTTTGTGGAGTTTGGCTGCTATAAATAGAGTTGGTTTATCCTCAGGAACATCAAGTGACATTGGAACTTTATAAAACTACCATTATGTATTGGGATTTAAAAATTGATATAGTAATTTTTTAATATCACAGTATGTATTTTTCATATTTTCTGGAAAATAATACATATAGTAGTCTAAAAATTAATTAATTTTTATTTTTACCATGCTTTTATTGGTGCATTATAGTCTCACATCATAATGTAAATCATGTTGACAGTGATTAATTTTTATTTTAAAATTAAATGTGTATTTATGTGATTTATGTGGTACAAGTAAAATAGATTGTTCAAATAAATAAGTTGGTGTAATAATTTAGATTCTTAAAATAGATTGACAGTTTTCTTTAAAAGAAGCATTTTTTCTCCTTTGTTTTCCTGTCAAGGAAAGACAGGACACATACCTAGACTACTCATTTCCAGAACCATGCCTATTAATTTTGCAGGCCATGCTTTATGATTGAATAAAAATTTATTATAGATACTTCCTAGATATAAATATCTTAGATAAATATGACATTACTATGTGAATATTTATTGCAAAAGAAAGATGTTACAATTTCATATGACCAACTCAGAAGTTCTTAAAATTGATTGCCTTCTATTGGTTAGTTAGATTTATTACTAAATAGACTTTACTGTTATCCAAAATTGGTTTGTCTTGGTGTTTTTTACTGAGCAGTTTTGAAAGCTGGAATGGGAAGTATGTTGATGGTGGAGGAGGAGATGACTATATCCAGCTCTCGACAAAGCAGACATCCTTAGAAAGAAAACTTGCAGACATCCTTAGAAAGAAATTATACATTGCCTTGGGGGAAAACTTTCACTCATAGCAAACCAGGATTCTACAATAGTTTTATTTCTATAGATACATTTGTACATATTAAGCTTTCTCCACTGTGACCAACTTTTGTGTGTGAATTGTATATTTAATTGTATTTGCTAAGATTGTTAGTTGTTGATAAAGTCATAGAGAAAGGTATCTGGTAGGCCTTTTGCTTTTTAACCTGCATAATCTATGGGTACTCTTTCTTTCTACTGACATAACTCATTAGTCCTTTAAGTCTGCGGGCTTGCGGAACTGTTAAGATGAACAGTATTAACTGCATGCAGAGTGTAACCGATGAGTACTAACCCTCAGTTTTTATCATTCTTTTTATTCCATGCGCCATCTTTCATTCTCCTCCTCTATTGTACATGTGCGATTAAATCCCATATAAATGCAATCCACTTCATTTCCATACGAACCTTATGCCATTCGTGAAATGCTGCGGCCCTTTTGGTTTTCCCTGGTCTGTGTGCAACTATCCGCGGCCTGGCTCTCTCGCTCTTCTGCAGACCCAGCCCTCATTCTCCCTCCTATCTCCTTCAACAAACTTACACAGGCACAAACATGGGACAACTCTAGCTACAGTGTTCCTTCTGAAGGAGACAGTGACAATGGTAGGTGGCTTTGTACCTCTTCTTCAATGTTCTCATTAATAACTCAGTGAATGCACTCAACGTCCCTTTCTGTGAGGCTGAAGATAGGAGTGTGTTCACCTGCATGCTTGATACAAAAAGTACTGCGTAAAGCCTGGAAATAAAAGTCCAGAAAATGCATGTGGACTGTGAATTGTTTTCTAGAAGTTGGTCAAACTATAGTTTAAATAGCTTGAGTATTCAGGATTTGGGGGCGGGGGTGGATTTTTAAATACTTTCTTTCCTACCTATTCTGCTCGGGTTTTTTGGTTTGTTTGCAAAGATTTGGGGTTTACACATTTGTATTATCTCTGCTTGCTCCTGCACCTGTACTACATGCTTTAAGAGTTTGATCTTTTATTTGTGCTTAGCACATGAGATTTCTAAGGTAATTAAAACACACCATGGCTTATCCTAGAGAGTTGCACTGGAAATAGTGATAACATTGAAAAATTCCTAAAAATGAAAAAGAAACCACTTGCTTTCTCCTCTTCTCCCCCAAATTATTTGCACTTTTTGGCTTTTGATACCTTCTTGAGTATAGCTTCATCTGTATTATACTCAAGAATGGTAAGTGGGCCTGAGTATCATATAAGTAAATAAAAAATTGAGGATACCCTGTTAGGATTAACTAATCTTAACTTTGTGACATTAAATATCTTAAATAGTCTAAGAGATAAAAATAAAATAAATATGATTATTTAGATCTACATACCCTGTCTAGCTGAATCACCATTCTAGTCTAATGCTAGTTCAGATCTTAAACATTTTACTCCAAAATACAAACTGATAGAAGTAATGTTAAATGAAACAGAAGCAATGTTAAATTATTTCTAGAGAAGCAAGTGAGATGTGAGACATAAATGCCGATACAAACACAATATATATTGTATGATAATACTTATTTTTTATTTTAGTATGTTAGATACAGTACAAGGGGACAAGGGACACATATAGTCACAAGGCCATACCCCAGTGATATACCCACCTTACCACACAACAAATCCATCAATGGATTTATCCATTGATAAGATTATACTGTTCATGATTCTCTTTCAACTTTAAACATTTTTGAATTGCCAATGCATGTGCGTTTCCAGGGGACATTCTATAGCCAAACCATAACAGTTATGAAAGGAATATTAATATTTCATAGATGTCTACCATCATTAACTGGAAATAAATGTGATTTAAAAAAAAATCAGCTGGGCATGGTGGCGCACGCTTGTAATCCCAGCATTCGGGAAGCTGAGACCAGAGGATCCGGGTTCACGGCCAGCCTCAGCTACCTAGTGAGGCACTCCGCAACTTAGTGAGACTCGGTTTCAAAATAAAGAATAAAAAATAGGGCTAGGGGTATAGCTCGGAGGTAGAATGCCCCTGAGTTCAATCCCCAGTACCGCAAAAAAAAAAAAAAAATCATAGCCAGGCATGGTGGCACATGTTTGTAATCCCAGTACTTGGAAGGCTAAGACAGGAAGATGGCAGGTTCACAGCCAGTCTCAGTAATTTAGTGAGACCTTGTTTCAAAAAAAATAGGTCTGGAGTGTAGCTCAGTACCACAAAAATAAATAGATTAAACAAAAATCCCTTCTTGTATCATCCTGCTTTAAATTATGAATGTTAAAGAGGGCTCAGTGGAAACTTTCTTGATAAACTGTTTCTTTACATAAAAATTTAAAAAGGGATTTTTTTTCAGAATTTTGTTTTTCAGAAAACATAGCTATGGGTGTGATGTTGTTTATAGGAAACAGTCTAATATGAAAGATTTATGTGTGATTTGGTATTTCCTTATGAATGATATCTGAAACCAAAGGATTGTTTTTTTTGTTTTATTGTTTGTTTGTTTGTTTAAGCTGGGAAAGAATTAGACATCTTCTATAGCAGTAGAATTTTTGAACCAACTAAAATCAGAAGTGAGCTATGTTCCCCAGGGCACCCTGTTACACAGAGGTGCAGGTGTGGCCAAAGCTGAATGTCTCCTCTCAAAAAAACCTACATTCATTCTGCAGATGCTTTTTGAGGTACTAAGCCAGGGTACCTTCTTTTTATCAAAAATTCTGAGATTTTCATAGCAAATTAAGCCCAAGGAAAGTCTTTCTAAAAATAGAATAACCTTGCATTCGTTGCTAGGTATCTTTTTTCTGTGAGTGAAAATTCTAGGGATTCCTTTGTTCCTATCACACTGTACCACAGTAATAATAAAAGGATTATTTTCACTATTCATCCAGCTCGGGCAATCATGTCACATGCACAGTGATTGTTATTTCCTCTATGTTTGCAATTTGTCTCTAATATGTTCTGGGCAGGAGATACAGAAAATATTCTTTACGAAAGCATTTGTGCAGGTTCCCAGATATGATCTTTCCTGCACATCTTTGCCTTGTAACTTGAATGAGTTTTCTAATACAGTTTTTAAGTTAAAGAAGCTGCACTGTATGTCCATAAGTAGATGAGCTAATGCTGCAGAAAGAATAGAACCTACTTTTTATGTTGTTCTAGATACTTCCTCCTAAGTAGAATATTCTAATCAGGGGCTTCACTTGGCATTTCAAGGCTGATTATCACATCA
The DNA here is from genome assembly GCA_004027655.1 of Graphiurus murinus. Classification (NCBI taxonomy): domain Eukaryota; kingdom Metazoa; phylum Chordata; class Mammalia; order Rodentia; family Gliridae; genus Graphiurus; species Graphiurus murinus. The sequence goes on from PVLC010006484.1 coordinate 57,275, forward strand.
GTTTGGTTTCATATTTTTCTCCATTATCCAACACCTGCAGCTATCTCAACCCTTATAAATAAGGGCATCTCAGCCGGGCGTGGTGGCGCACGCTTGTAATCCCAGCATTCGGGAGGCTGAGACCGGAGGATCCGGGTTCGCGGCCAGCCTCAGCTACCTAGTGAGGCACTCTGCAACTTAGTGAGACCCGGTTTCAAAATAAAGAATAAAAAAAATAGGGCTGGGGGTATAGCTCGGAGGTAGAATGCCCCTGAGTTCAATCCCCAGTACCGCAAAAAAAAAAAAAAAAAAAAAAAAAAAAATAAGGGCATCTCATCACTGGGCTCGACCTCACATAATATAACTTTTAGTTATTGATTTGGTCAAACTTGGGATTTTTCTACTTTATTCACTGCCTTGCTTTATATGAGAATCTCTTTTATTTCAATTATTTCTAATATTTCATTCCAAATCTACCTCATTTTAAATCAGGCATCTTCTTTATAATGTATTCTTCAAAGAGACTTTTTAAAATGGCAAACAGGTTAGAAGATCCTTGAAAGTTGGATTCCTTCGCCCTCAAAGTTCTGCCTTTTAAGGGAGACTGAAGAGATGTGGAAGTCCATCTGTAGGTCTACCCACCTCTGGCACTGGATGGGGCAGCTTTGCCTCAGTTTATCCTTAGCCTGAAAACTTAACTTCTACTCCTTTCCTTGCTCTTATCCCTTCTTATGACTCAATCTTTCCTTTTTCTCTTTGCTCTGAAGTTCAAATCCTTTCTATCTTTTTTTGAATCACTTTTGCGTTTGCAATGAATCACTGGGTGCTATTTTATACTTATTTAAAATTGATCTTTAACATTATTGCCTGAAAATGAAGGAATGGGCATATCCACCTTGGGCCAGTTGACAGACATTTTTCTTAATTTTTCATAATAATCTAGCACTAGGATATTATTCTCCCCATTACAGAAGCGAGGAAATAGGATGGGAAGATTTTTTTGTTTACTCTCAACTCTGGCTTCATGTTAGAATTGCCTAGACGCCAATGAATTTGCTGTAGCATCACATCTAAACACTAATCTTTTAAAACTGCTTTTTATTGTGATAAGTGGTACAGGTTTGACAGCTACTGGGTTAAGCAAATTGCCCAGGATCATAGAGAGGAGATTTGAGAATTTCAAGGGCAGAGAATGTCTGATTAATTTTGGTTATCAAAAGAAAATGAATGAATGAATGAACTTTTCAGATTTCTTTTTTTTTTTTTTTTTTTTTTTTTGCAGTACTGGGGATTGAACTCAGGGGCATTCTACCTCCGAGCTATACCCCCAGTCCTATTTTTTATTCTTTATTTTGAAACTGTATCAGATTTCTAACTCCCAGTAGTCTACACAATATGGCTGCCCTTCAACTTGTAGATCATAAACATCATTCCAGTGTAAGAGAAGGTGAGAACTAAATTTCAAAGACCTCCTGCTTCTAAAAAGAAGAAATTTCTCATTGAGTTTAGTAATAAGGGTTAAAAATACAGACTGTTAGTTTTATACAAAAAGTGCACTTCATTCAAAGATAAAGTGCATTTTGGGCAAATTTTAGAGCAATGAACTGAAAGGTGTTCTCACAACAACTTTAAAAAATGGTTTCCTGTGCATATCCTTAAATATCTATTGAGGGCTTACTGTGCTAAGCATGACAGTCATGATGCAGACAGCTCTGAGAAAGACATACTCTCTGCTCGCATGAAATTTCTACTTTAAAATCTAAATTTAGGAGAGTTTGCTTTTCCTCTTTTTTTTTTTTTTTTTTTTTCCTGGTGCTGGGGATTGAACCCGAGGCATTCTACCTCTGAGCCACACCTCCAACACTATTTTATTTATTTGAAACAGGGTCTTGCTAAATTGCTGAGGCTGACCTTGAACCTGCGATCCTCCTGTCTCAGTCTCCCAAGTACTGGGATTAAAGAGATTTTTTTTTCATGAGAGGAAAAATTCAGATGACTAATTATCAGGACAAGATAATTTTTTTACAAAGATGGTCTTCAAATAGAACTTCGAATGAAGGGGAGTTTGAAATGCTTGTTTTATATATCCATTCAACAAACTTACACTACTCGCCTCACAACTTCTGGGGGCAGGGTAGAGGGTTCAAACTGGAAACAAATCTGTGCTCAGAATCATAATGGCGAGAAAATTTTTTATATTGTAATACAGAAAGGGATGAGTGCCAGGAGAGAGGCACAAAAAAGACTTTCATATGTTCCTAGGAGACAGTGATTGCTCTCAACTCACCGATGATGACAGGAGAGTGAAGGAAAAGTTAGAAACAATGGAAAAAACCAGTGGAATGTGACTGACACCTGCAAACTTGCTATTCTGTATTAGGGTATTCATCTTTCTCTGCAGAGCCATACTTAGAAATTTGTCTCTTTTGCTAAATAAATCGCATATATGAGCAAGTCTTTTTCTCAACTTGATATATAATAATTAAATAATTAAGAAGGCCTCACTTTTTTCCTGTATCTTAAATCATCTACCCCCTCTCTTCCTGTACATGTACACACACACACACACACACACACACACACACACACACACACACACACAGAGTTCTCTTTTACCTCTTTTTTTTACATTTAATCGGTCAGGATGGCATTTCACTTGAAAAGCACGTACTAACAATGGAGCTACTTTTTAATATTATCTTGTAACCTCAAGTTAAACTTATATTTCCTTGAATTAAGTAAAGGGATTTTTGAAATATAGTGATAGGTAATTAACAAAAAACAGAATAAGCTGGGCTTGGTGGTGTACACCTATAATCCAAGTACCTGGGAGAGTGAGACAGGATGATTGCAGGTTTGAGGCCAGTCTCACAACTTTAGCAAGACCCTAGCAACTTAAGTGAGACTCTGTTTCAAAATATAAAAATAAAATAGGGCTGGGCGTCTAGCTCAGTGATAGAATGCCTTTGTGTTCAATTCCCAGTACCAGAAGAAAACAAAAACAAAAACAATAATTCTTCCAGTTTCCTAAAGTCTTGTCATAGATTAGTCACTGACTTTATTATTTAATTATTATTTGGAAGAAGAATTTTTTTTTAAAAAAGTATGCTGTAAGGAATCAACTAGAGCTACCATAATGCTCTCAGGAAAATTATTAGTCATAACAAACCCCACAAAATAAGCTGTCAGATTTACTATAAGCCTAAAGAGTTTGTTTCAAATTCTCACATATCCCAAGGTAACCAATATATTTAGAAAACTAGTAGTAGTGTAGTCATGATTTCTAATAATTTTATGTACATTCAAAGTGTTTGTTTAAAAAAATTACAGTTCAAATTGCTTTTTAAAAACACTTTTCGACTGCTTAACATTCATAGAGCAAATTCCCAAGTGTGTCTGTTGTACTTTAAGATGCACAGGAATTTAAAATGAAAAGCGATGCCAGGAAATGAAAACCCAAACCCCGCGCACTCGCCTGCTGGCTCACCTAGGGCTCCAGTAAGCATACATGCTTGAATTGTGTGCTGCTAAACCAAAGCTCACAGTACACTTAACTTCCTGATGGTTTCATATTCAGAATAAAATCTGCCAATAAAAACATATTGAAAATATTAAACATGCAGTATTAGATAAGATTACCCCTAGAGAAAAGGCAAAGGAAAATAAAACCTCCAAAGAAAACATGGCATTTGTTTAAATGGTGCTGAGGCGCCCCTTGCTGGCTTATGAGGGTATTACCCAACTAGAACCACATTCTTGACTTTTTTGGTAAATTTAGTGACTTTTGCTAGGAAGGTGCAGGTTATTTCTAGATTTTTTACATTTTAATGTAATTGTCTTCCACTTACTGTGCTTCAATGGTTAGGTTTTTGTTGTTATTGTTTTGCTTGATATGCTATAAAGGCAGGTTTAATGTATTCTCCATTTTTTCTTATGCTTCTTGTCAAACTTTCTCTCATTTCTTTTGCTCTGTAAAATTTTCTTCCCTACCTGCCTGGTCACTCTGTCCTTCTCTTGCCAGCCTTAGCTTTATTTTTCAGCAGTTAATGTCACTTTCTGTGGCGTTTGGCTTTTGTGATGGCCCTTCTGTGGCTCCCTTTACCTGTGATTTCCCTGGGTGGCTTCCAGCAGGTGTCCAAACTCCCATCTCTTTGAGGTCCAAGCAGGTGGAATGCCTCACAAATACATCAGATCATCCTCTTTCTCCATTAACTGAGAATCAAGAATTTAAGATAGGTCAACTTTCTGTTATCCCCTAGAGCATCAGGATGCTGGTTCAAACATTCTAGCATGGATCCAGAAAGAAAATCCAGAGGGACAAGTTGAGATTAAAATGATGTAGTTAGGCGAGCACAGGATATATAATTAATGTAGTGTATTCAAGTCTTTTATTCAAAGTATTACGTTTGTAAGCTGTCTTTATTTTTTAAAAATCATTGAAATAATTTGAAACAATTTCTAACCAGCCTATAGGAGCCAGGCATGGTGATCCATGCCTGTAGTCCCAGCTATTTGGGAGACTGAGGCAGGAGAATCTCTGGAGCCCAGAAGTATGAGGCCAGCCTGGACACCATGAGGCTCTGGCAGGAGGATATCAGGTTCCAGGTCAGCCTCAACAACCTTGTGAGGCCCTCCAAAACTTAGTGAGACCCTGTTTCAACATTAAAAAAAAAATATGTAAAAGTAGGGCTGGGGGTGTAGCTTAGAGGTAGAATGCCTCTGAATTCAATCCCCAGTACCATGCACATACAAAAACTAAAGTGGCCCATAGGAATGTTTGTCAAGATAGAATAAAAGTTGCAAACTCTTCTTATTTGACATAATTTAAATTTAGGACTTGGAGCTTCTGCAAGCGCAGTGTGCCTATGCAACCTTCTACATGGTATTGAGTTTTAACATTGGAATTCTCTGCCCAAAATTTCCTGAAGGTTTCCCCAGTCTGAAAATCTACAGAAGAAGAGGATCCAAATAAAGCTCTCCACAGCCTTTACTCCCTCTTTTTTACATGGCAAGTTGACAACCTAGGATAAAAATCTCTAGGAAGAAAAAAAAAAAACATCAAGTTTAAATCTACCCTGGGCTTTGTATTATTAAAAAAAAAAAAAAAGTAAAATCCTTGCTATGATCACTCTTCCACATATAGAATTTTTAAATCATTTTGATTAATCTTTAAAAGGTGTTATCCTTTAGAAGTAAGTTAAGGGCATATTTTTGTTTATTTTTACAATGTGGTAAAAAGCAAGCCTCTACCACTGAGCTACATCCCCAGCCTAAGAGAGCAAATGTTTTCTCAGCTCCTTCCAGCAGAATCACCACTAGTCTTTACTCTTTTCAGAGGTTGTAACTTTGAGGAGGTGAAGCCAGTGCTGATCTCTTAAATTGCATTTAAACCCAGCAGCCTGCCTGCCTTTCTCTCTCTCTTTTTCTTTTTCAGTACTGGGGATTGAACCCAGGTACATTCTACCTCTGAGCTACACCCTCAGAGTGTAGCTCTATTTTTTATTCTTTATTTTGAAACAGGGTCTCACTGAGTTGCAGAGGGCCTCACTAAGCAGCTGGACTGGTCATGAACCTGTAATCCTCCTGGTTCAGCCTCCCAAGTACTGGGATTACAAGCATGCGCCACCATGTCCGGCCTCCAGCAGAATTTCCGAAAGTAGTTGTGCTCATCTTTAAAGAACTGGCTTTTTGGATACCAGTGACATGATAGAATGCAGTCTGTCTTCCTGTTGTACTCACATACCCAATCCTGTATGTCATCATTTAGCTCTGAACCTAGGCTTATAAAAACGTCATGTCAACAAAAACACTAATCTACATTTATTTTTAACATGTGAGGCAATTCTAGAGTCTTCTTATTTGAGATAAATTATTTGGATTAAATGAAACTATTTTGAGTGTAAATTTAAACTTCGAATGAAGGCAGTGGAAAAATGAGAAGCAGGGTACCTGTTCAGGAAGTAGCCTGCAGGGGTCGCTAGACTTAGACCCTTCCCTGCATTCAATTTATTACCACAAAAAAACCCAGCGTCTTCACATAGCAGAATAACTTAGAGTATAACCTCCTTTAGATTATTTGAATCATACTTTCCCTGTGAACCCACCGAGTGGTACATAAATTATTGGGGATGGATAAAGAAATTATTTAATTTAAATGTGGAAAGCCCCACGTAGCAATCTGTGCAAGGTAATGCTTAAAGGCTTTTTTCCCCCTTTCTATTGTAGTGTTTCTAAGACCTCAGAGAAATTTGGAATCCGTAGACCCACAGTTTACAATTCGGAGGAAAATGGAGCAATTGAGAGAAGAGAAAGAGCTGGTGGAACAACTCCGTGAGGTACCCAAGAAACATTGTATAACTAAATAACAATATCCAGAATTGAAGTAGCACTTTTTGTTCATTTATTTAGGTTTTTGGCCTTTTGTTTGTTTTGTTTTGTTTGTTTCTTTTTACCAGGGATTGGATATAATTTTTTTGTACCAGGGATTTTTGTACACAGAGTGTACCAATGAGCTACACCCCCAGTCCTACTTTATTTTTCATTTTGAAACAGGTTCTCCCTAAGTTGCTGAGGCTGGCTTCAAACTTACAATTCTCCTGTCTCAGCCTCCCAAGTACTGGGATTAAAGGCATATACATGCCTTTAATACCATGCCTGGCAGCATTTTGCATTTTTAAAAATTCCTAATTTCAAATTTAGCCAGGTCACTTACTGACTCTTTGACATTGGGCAAGTCACTTGACAAAAATCCTAATTTTTAACCTAGCCAGGTCACTTACTGATTCTTCGATATTGAGCAAATCACTTGAAAATTCTGAGTTTCAGTTTCTTCATGCACTAGAAAAATAGTTTTACATTAGTGGGGTTTTGTGAGGAGATATGAGCTACTATAATAGTTAATACATATGTATAAATGCTACTCATTGTATTAGTTAGGGTATAACTTAAAATAATGCACTACTCTTTATTTGCTTTATAATGATATTTCATTAACTTATAGATGTTTACAGTGGTCCTCACTTTGTATCCCAAGCTAGTCAGAGCTTTCAATCAATCATGTAATTGGCAAGCCATTTGGATTCCTCTTAAGGATGGAGTTTTGCACTGGGAACCATTGAAGATTTTGAGCTTGGTGGTGGCAGGGACAAGAACTGTCTGTTTATACGCTCCTTGTTGTATGTTTCTGTTCCTGGTGGTCACTCTAGATGTTTATGTACGCCAGGGTCCTTGTATGTAGTTAGGAAGATTATACATCAATACATAAAGTAATAGTACAAGAATCAATCACCGAGGAAAAAGACACTGATATTAGTTATTAAAGGCAGCACTTTATGAATTTCTTTATAAGTTCATTACATTCAAATAGAAGTGTCACAGCCATGATAAAGATGAGAAGAAGAGAGCTTCTTGGAGGATGCAGGCTTTATGTTAGATTTCCTGTTACTTACAAATGTTTATTGATCACCACCGTACGCCAGGCAGTATTCTAGGTGATGGATAGAGGAGAGAACACACAGGCCCCTGAAGCTCTCAAGCCTATAGTCTGTGGGGAAGATAGCAAATAAGAAGGAAGCAAGTAAATATATGATTTCAGCTAGTAATAAACTCTACAAAGGAGCAATGCATCCTATAATAAAGTTTAAGGTAGGTCAGCATCTTTGTTATTACAGATTATATTTCATATGTGGTTTAGCAGGTAGTCAGGAGAAAAGAATTAAAAAATTTTTCTCAGCACCACATTAAGTCACTGTAGATCTACAAGCACAAGAGGAAAGATAGACTTCTGTCATTTGTCCAGAGGATTCAGGTGTGCTGTAATTTTGGAAGACAAACTTCCCAGGATATATGAAAATAATATCAGAAGCTTTGATACATCTCTCAAAGAGCAATATCTTATAATTTCATCTTAAACTTGGGTCATATTGATAACTATTATGTTTTAGTTTAGTGATATAAAATTAGAGACTGGAAGAGTGCCTAGGAAAATCAGGTGCCTACACACAAGACAGTTCTGAAAGAAATTTATATAACCCTATGACATATACTGTTTCTAGTTTGCATTTTTTGAAAAATCACCAAATTAAGCCAATCTTCATAGACAATTAAAAAGATCTTCCATTGTGAAGTAGAAACTTTTATTTAAGGTTTTGTTTTGTTTTTGTGTGGTACTGGGGATTGAACCCAGAGGCATTCTACCTTTGAATGGACTCCTAGTCTGATTTATTTCTTATTTGGAAACAGGGTCTCAATAGGTTGATGAGAGTCTCACTATTTGCTGAGGCTGTCCTCAAACCTGTGATCCTCCTGTCTCAGCCTCCCAAGTACTGAGATTACAGGCATGTGCCACCGTGCCCGGCTTTTATTTAAGATTTTAAATTTGACGTGTCTACTTCTGCTTCCAAGAAGATGGAGTAGAAATACTTCTTATTCTGCTACTAAGCATACCTTAGAACATTCTAACGTGTCAAGAGAAGAAGAGAGTCTGACTCAGGTCCTTGGGACCTGAGGAACAACATGCAGTGAGCTCCATGGGTTTTTTTTCTTGCTTCCTGTATGTCACATGTGGAGCTGAAGGAGTTAGAAATGTCAATGGGCACAGATTTTAAAAAAGAAAAAGCCCTAACCCAAGCCTTCTTCCTCCAGCCAGACAATCAGGAAATGGGCAGTCCAGCAAGACAGAAAACTTAGACAATAAATGTGCTACTCCAGCCTAACACCAGAGGGAAGGAACTGTGGTCCCACCCTTACCACACCCGAAAAGGCTGAAGCCAGCAACTGGCATTCTACCCCTGGGGTGGTATCAGAGAAGGCAAAGTCAGCAGCCAGAAATTTCATCCCTTCTGCTAGTAAGGAGGACCCTCTGCTCCTGGTGCCACTGGAGATAACCTGGGGAACCTGGATTTCCACCCCTGACCAGCTGTGGGTGCCTGTGCTCACCCCCACCCCTGTCCAACTGAAGCCAAGTAGAAAACCCAGACTTGTGCATCCATCTGGCATTAAGTATGTGGTAGTCCCCCTCTGATGCCAGAGCAGTATCTAAAATAATAACCAGCTAAAGCAGAAGTTTAAACACAATCCAGGGTCATATAATGTAGTACGAAAATGTCCAGTTTCAATTGAAAATCACTCACCAGGAAACTCAAGCTGAACAACAAGCAATCAACAGCAACAAAAACATGACAATTCATACTGCTCTGGCAGAGATGTTGGAATTATCTTACAAAGATTTTAAAGTAGCTGTGATAAAAGTGCTTCATTAGCAATGATATCAACAATTGCAGGAAAGGAAAAGACAATAGTGTCTCATCAAAGAGCTAGACAATCTCGGCAAGAAATAGAAGATCCAAACAAGAACCAAGTGGAGATTTAGAACTGGAAAATACATTATCTAAAATAATGTGAGTGGACTCCACAGCAGAACCAAAAGTGACAGAGGAAATAACTAGGGTAGAATTGGAAAAAAGAACAATGAAAATATCTAATCTGAACAGCAGAGAGAAGAGAGGCTGAAAATAGATGAACAGACTGGGGGATTTGTGAGAATAAAAAAAAAAAATCTAAATTTACATGTCTTATCAACATTCTCACAGATATAATCCAAAACAACTGACCACACAACTTAGGGGAAGGAAGATCTATTTGCTCACAGTTTCTTGGCAATTCCAGATTTAGATGATGTGAGGCCAGGTTATATCTGCAGATCTCAGGGCGTGGTGGTGGGAAGTAGAGAGAAGGCTGTGCTCTCACACCACAGAGGCCGAGGCCGGCAGCACGAGAGAGCAGAGAGAGCAAGCAGTAAGGGAATTCAGAGACACAAGCACAGTCCCTAAGACCACGCCTCCAGAGACCCGCCTTCCCCAGCCACACCCCACTGGCAGCCAGGGTTACCACCCAGATAAATGCATTGTAATGGATTTATCAACTGATGAGATTACAACCCTCACAACTAACTATATGAACCCTTAGCTCCTCAGGGGACCTTCTGTATCTGACCATAATATCACATCAGGAGAGTCCCAAAAGGGCAAGAAAGAGGGCTGGCCAGAAGAGGTCCTGGGGTGGAGAGAAGTGGGTGTGTCTGGGCAAGGCAGCATGAGGGCTCTGGGTAGTAGTGCTGGAGTTGTGCACTTGGACTCTGTCAATCTCAGTATCCTGGTAGTTTTGAGGTTGTTACCATTGTGTGAAACTAGGCACATGATACATGGAATCTCTCTATATTATTTCATAAAACTGCACACAAATCTAGGATTATCTCAAAATTAAAAGTTTAATTTTGTTTTATAAAAAGGACAATAATTGATTTCTCAAGTAAGACACAGTCTAAGAGAAAAGCATCCCCTAATCCCTCTTCCACCCCATGCAGATTAGCCAGTCATGTTTGCTTCTTATTCATCAGTTCATTCTGTTTTATATTTTTATAACCATGGCTGAGGTCGCATTGCACTCAGAAAGTGATTTCATTATTCCTATCATTCTAATTAAAAAACTTGGACACAACTAAATTTGTTTTTATACTGAGAGGTTTTTTTTAATAGTGTTTGAAAATATTTAAATAATGCCTGTATTTCCCAGATAGTCTTATCCTTGTCCTCATAATGAAATTGGCGCCCCAGTGCATACATATGTGTAGCCCTATTTCACCCTTAACAGGCTCCTTCTGATTTCCCCCACAGAGCATCGAGATGAGGCTAAAGGTCACTCTACACGAAGACTTGGGGGCGGCACTCATGGACGGTGTCGTGCTATGCCACCTTGTCAATCACATTCGTCCACGCTCCGTCGCCAGCATCCATGTCCCCTCACCAGCAGTTGTAAGTACCACCATAGAAAGGGAAAATAAATTTGACATAACACAGACACTCTTTAGACTGTGTTGTTGGTTTAGGATGCTCCTGGTGTCACTAGGACTGCTGGAATCCTAGAAGAGCAGAACAAAGAAATGGGTCTGAGCAAAGTACCACCTTCACTAGAAAGAATACTTGAAAATAAACATCAGAACAACAGGTTTATTTCAAACATCAAGTTTAAAGAAATGACTGATTAAGGTGCTAACTTTTGTACTATAGGAACATAAAGGTCCATTTCTCACCCAGGGTTATTCAGACAGTAAGACGTCTTTTCACAAAGCTCATTTGGTTGGTGGCTTCCCTTGGATATGGAGTCTCTTTCCTATATTCACCATTAGGACTTTCAGATAGTCCTGAAAAGATGTGCTTTGTGTGAGAAATATCCTTAATAGCCTGTCAAACCTGTGGTAGGTCAGCCACAGGCTGAATTCAACAGTTACTGCATTACACCGTGCTGAGGGCCCTGCTGGAGACATGGGCAGATGGTAGGGAAAGTGAGGATACATGAGGCTCCATTAATGCCCCCTCCAATCCTCATCACACCTGCAGGGGAGATGAAACCTACATATGGGGCCCTGGGCTTCTGTGTCCCAGAGTGTGTTATGAACCAGAGAGCTGTAGTCCATTTTATGGTAGCTCCGGTGAGAGTGAGGGAACCAGTATAAGCTTATCAGTGAAGCCCACGTAGGGTATAGGCAAATGGAGACAGAAGAAGAAATTCTAGCTGGATGTGGTGGCTCACATTTGTAATCCCAGTACTTGGGAGGCTGAGATAGGAGGATAGCAGGTTCATGACCAGCCTCAGCTACTTAGTGAGGCCCTCCACAACTTAGTGAGTCCCTGTTTCAAAATAAAGAATCAAAAAAAAAAAAATAGGGCAGTGGGAGCTCAGGCAGAATGTTCCTGGGTTCAATTCCCAGTACCAAAAGAAGAAGAAGAAGAAGAAGAAGAAGA